>CM035443.1:67495497-67537997 GCA_020310875.1 Ceratopteris richardii
ATTCAAGAGTTTATTCTTGGTTGATGCATTTTACATAAGGGAAGATAGGATTGTAGTTTCATTTCAATTTATGTACAAGCAAACAAAGAAGACCTTCATACCAAGGTCAAAGTATGATTCTTTTTTATAGCTTTTATATGAGTAAGTAATGCTTGTCGCACATCATGCTATAGAAAAAGGCAAACTTCTCTAGGAGAGGATCTTTGCTAAAACGTGTAGCAATAGGGGATCAAAGATTGTAAGTGGATGACTATTAATATTGATTTTGGTATTCTTTATGTTTAATGATTTGTATCGACTATATTTTCACGAGAAGTGCTCCTTCCACTTTAATGGGAGTTGAGACTTGTATTACTGCAAACTCAGATGGATTTGGAGGAGATCCTCATGGAGAAGAAAAGCATGGTAGGGGAAAGAGAGAGAGAGAGAGTGAGAGAGAGAGAGACAGTGTTCCCAATAGCCAGAGGCACAGATGTTGAGGGAGCATGTGAAGACAGAGCACAATGAAGTAGCAGGGAGCTAATCGAATCATTTTTCAAACAAATATGTTTTATAAATACTTTTCAAAAACTCCCAATAGTGATTTTCATCACTCTAGTACCATATGTAACATAGAAAAAACCCCTTTTGTAATTCATAGCTCCATTTTGTGCAAGCCGAGGAGTCCTCAATCTTGAGAAGCTTAGGTAGAACGAGCGTACCAATTTTGGTTATTTTTAGACTTCGTTTACCCTTTCAAATAGCACCTAGAACCTATTTTTTAACTATGTTGGTCACTAGATGTGAAACTGGTCAAAACTAGTCTAGAAACTATAAAAAGACTAGAGAGCTCATTTTTGAGGTTAGCTTGTTTGAGTAGAGTAGAGCTTAGAGCTATTTTGAGTTGTAATTGAGATCTTGAGTAATAGAGTCTATTTTCCTACCTTCCATTGTGTCTTGTTTGTCTCTTCGTTGTGTGTGTATGTGTGTGTGCATCAGTATGCTTCTCACCTTGACTCTTACTCCATCGGACATTCACGATCTTCAATCACTCCTATCTCTTCCGCGGATTGACATTAAGGAGGTGGAGCTTCTTAACATGGTTCTCACCATTGCGCTAGAGCAACACCAAATTTGGCACCGTTGCCGGGGATCGAGTCTAGGATGAATGTGTGATGGTAAGAGTATAGCAAGAAGTGGTGTTGGAAGGTAAAAATTTTAGTTTTTGTTGTTATTTTTAGTTAGCTTTTTGTGTTTTTCATCTCCCCTATACTCTTTCACCACCGCATCATCTCCTTCCACTCCAAAAAAATCAAAAAATTCACCATATCCACCCATTCTTGTCATTTCCCCTCATTTTTGCATGTGAGAGAGAGAGAGAGAGCTTTTGTGATTGCATGTACTTGTGTGTTTTTGAGTTTTCTTGCAGGTATAGAGCTCTAGAGCAATAGGAAAGCTTCCAAAAGGTAAAAAATAACTTGCTCTCAGAAATCTGCCATGTGTGTCAGACGATCGCGATGGTCTGCCAAACTCGGAATTTGAGAAAAGCGAGTTCACCACTATATAGGTGATCCTTGTGCACATAGGAATCCACAAACGCATTTCAAAAATCATTGATTTAGTGGACCATCGCGATTCGCTCAGGCCATCGCAATTGTGCCACACCATCGCGATTGGCTCACGCCATCCCGATGGCTGGGCCGGACCATCGTGACGGTCTCACACCATCGTGAAGGTTCACTTGAGCCATCGCGATGATCCCTGACCGTCTCGATGATCCCGTGGACCCCACGCCATCGCGTTCGGCTCACACCATCGCACCGATCCTGCCACGTGTCAAGCCAGACCATCACGATTGCTCACTAGCCATGCCATTGCGATGATACGAGGTACGCCATCGTGATGCCTGGAAAGTTGGACCATTGCGATTGGTTCAAGCCATCACACCCCGTGACCATCACAACTGCCTCACGCCATCGTGACGATTGCATTGACCATTGACCAGTGCCATCGCAACTGATCGCCAATTAAACCATCGCGATGGTTCACCTGAGACCATTGCAATGCTTCACTTTAGACCATCGCGACGGTTCACGCCTTCAGACCATCGTGATTGTGCCACACTCGACGGTTCATCTAAGCCATCAGGACGGTCCCAGACCATCATGATTGTTCCAAACCATCGTGATTGTTCACCTCAAATGTCAATTTTAGGGCTTGTTTTTTTGGACAAATTTGAGGCCATTTTAGGAAAATTTTTGGGTGATTACACTTATTGGAGACCCCTTAGCTCATAGGAGAAGAAAAACTTAATTGTCAGTTCTTACCCCCGAGGGCTTGAACGCCCATATCTTTTTCATCCAAAGTCTATTTTTTGAGCTTTATAGCTCATTAGAAAGCCCTTTACAAGGATAATTCGAGTTTGACTCATTGTTGGGACTACAAAAGACAGGGGGCATTGAAATTTGGAAAGGGACCGAAAGGGTGTATATATCAAAGTGCTTGAGCATCCATATAAAAATTGGTCTAAACATTAGATTTTTACAGGTCTAGCAAGGGCAATCAAGGGCAATCAAAGCAAGGCAGTGAAGAACGCAGGGCTTGGAAAGTGCGACTTCTTGGGCATCAGAGGGACCAAAGCAGCTGACTCGAGGTTGGAAGATTACTCAACTCCCTCAGTCAATTATTAGCTTAGGATAAATGGTAGCATTATGGATAACATTAGAAAGACGATAGGAACGATCAAGTTCCAGAGACCTAATTTTTCAAGTCCAAGACTAAAGTAAAAGTGTGTGATACGAAAACCTCAAGGAAAGAACTTAAGTCTAATGGAACAAGAACTCCGAAGTACAATAGAAAGTCGATTCATGACGCTTACAGTAAGACAAAACAAGGACTTTAAAGGAATTTAAAAAGAATCATGCAATTAAGAACAAGGAACCATTGACAATGAGAGAATACTAGGAAGTAAATTCATGAACCTTAGATCGAGCAAAAATATAGGTAAGTCATACCGACGAAGCCTTAGATCATCAAAAGCAAGTGTAGGAACTATTGCATGTTCGTGGGCACAACAATTGAATAGCTTTCCTTATAAGTTGAGTTCAGATACAAGTGAATCGGAAATGGCTTTTAGCACAGAAAGACCAGAAGGAGGGTTAAACATAGCATATTTGGAAAGACTCGAAGGACCCTATAGAACTCAATTAGAATTTGTCCGAACCAACCGCTTAGGTGCTCGCATCTATGAGGATGCTTTGTGAAGACAAGTGGTGCAAATGCACAATCGTGATCAACCCATTGGATTGGAACATGTAGTGGTGAAAGTTGAGAGAGACGCGTACATAGACAAAGAAGGAACAATGTACATCATAAGTACTCAGCCAAATAATACCAATGAGTTTGGCGTAATTAAATTAGAGACACAAGCGAGAACCCAAGGAAAAGAACTAGTAGGAGAAGAACCTAGGACACCTAGAGGGAAATCTGTGTTGACAAGAGTAATAATTCCATAGTGGATCCCTCAAGATAATAGAAGCATAGAGTTGTTTGTGAATAAAGAAACTGATGAAGCATTTTGGAGGTACAAAATGGAACAACCTAGTGAGGTATGCTCCATCATGATCTATGAATTCAAGAACCGAGATACTACTGGAAAGGTTGTATACCTGGATGAGACTTCAGAACCAGTATTTGTAGTACCAGACCACGCAAGAAATACCTACACATGGAGAGGCGACTTAGTCTTCCCTCCATCTCAAACAAATGTAAACATGAGCCATCACGATGTTGGAACATCCACAGCCTATGGTTCTCAAAGAGAGAAGAACAAAGAGAGACCAGAAGTAAGTTTCACTCATCGTACAGGGAGAGATAGAACCACCATGGACATTGATAGAGTGGAAAGACAAAGAGAACCTAGAATACCAGGTGGTGGAGATGATTTTCCTCTACCAAAACCGCGCGAACACCCAAGAATATTAAGACCCACTCAGTTAGTAAAGTCAATGAAAAACTACTTTGATGGGACAGGAGATCCCTATGATCATGTTGCAGAATTTAAGCAAGTGCTATGAGCAGAGCAAGTAGAAGACATGTTTATGCAATATAATGCATTTGGACTAACATTAAAGAACACAGCTTTAACTTGGTTGCAACCGTCATAGAATTCTCTAGAAGTGGAATCAGGCATGATACGTCTTTGTTAATTCATAGTTTCAAACAGACCCCTCACTAAACAGCTAGATTGGGAGGACGTACGTTTAGACAATATGTTGAAAGATGTCCGATGCAAGAGCTCACCTCATAGGCCAAGCAAGTGTCATTGTTTTTAGATGGCCTCTTGAGCTCTAAACTACGCTCCTATGTGTACTTGAAGGAACCCAGAACACTAGAGCAATGTGTAAGAATTTTTATAGACATTGAGGAAAACCTTGGAGATGAGTTGGAACTCTCAAAACTCTATAAGGACTCAAATTTTTCATCTGTAACATCCTCAAAACTCTGTCTAGCTCGATAGAAGACCTAGCAAAAAAAGTGGCCCAGAAACTAGGAGTTTCTAGTAAACAGGTGCCAAGGTTAACAACAAACAAGCGTTGTTACACCTATGGTGGCAATCATATGGTGAATGTGTGTCCCAATGCAACACAACTGCAAGCCAACCCTAGTGGCCAATACTGTACAATTGAGAGACGATACACGAATCATGCGGTTCAAGACTGCCCTTACAACAAACAAGTAGTACGAGAGAGCTACACGCAAGCATACCGGCAACGAGGTACGTATCAAGCTCTATACAATGCTCAGCCTCATTACTATAGGCCTCCTCAAAACTATCCTTATCAGGCTCAACAGAGACCTCAACCTGTTTTAGCTCAGTAGCCACCCCCACCAGCTAATGTCATCCCAGTTAAATATGCTGCTACAGAAGAGAACCTTAGTAGAGCCTTAGTGCCTTCTTCAACCCTAATCACAGAGGGTGATCCTAACTCCAACAATTTTCACTCTACACAAGAGGACCATGTTTTACTAGGAGATCATTTCATAAAGGATTGTCCACATCCTCCTATAGCAGGACAATCACAATACTATAACATAAAAGGCTTTTGCGCCGATTGTGGTAAAGAACATATCATCAAAGATTGTCCTAAGAACCCTATGAATGCTTCAAAAGTGACACCCATCAACATGATAAGTATTGTACACAACGGAGATGGATCCAACCCTACATACGTGCCTATCCAAGCTATAACAAGAGCCCAGGCGCTCTTACAGAATCAACAGCTTAATCCTGAGAAAATAGCTGAAACTAGGGAATTTGGAGATTCACGTCTTTGGATAGTGACATAGCAGAAGCCTTTTTCACCTCAATTCCTCTCACCCTTTCTGCACCCACACAACCTAGATTATCTCTACTACAAGAAAAAGGGGGGCGTAGCGATGCCCCCGAATTGAAAAGAAAACAGGAAGCGTCACTTATGCGACGAGGTCGTCGCATAAACAACGGTCAAAATTTTGATTTTTTTTTCCCGACCTTTGTCGCATAAGCGCTTATGCGACGCTAATTTTGTCGCTACCTAGCGACGGTGTGAGCGACGTTGGCAAACTGCAAAGCGTTGCATATGCGATGCTCTGGAATGTAAAAAAAAATTTGATTTCTCCCGGCACATTTGTGCCGGGACTTAGACGTGAGCAAGAAGAGACAGAGAGAGAGAGAGTGAGAGAGAGAGAGAGCGCACGAGAGAGAGAGACATGGCTGCACAAACTAATAGCAAGTAGGTATGCGCACGCACACACACACACTTACACACACATACATATGTAAACACACACATATACACACATAGACACACACACACATACACACAAATACACACACATATACACACATTTAGAAATAAGGTTGCATACACACATGCACACATAATGCATACACATGCACACACATATACACATACATATACACACACATACATGCACACACACATACACACACATACACACACACATACACACATACACACACATATATGCATACACACACACATAGAGAGAGACATGCACACACATACACATACATGCATACATAATGCATATGCATATGCGTACATCCATACATACTTACATGCATACACACACATATGCATACATAATGCATATGCATATGCATACATACATACATACTTACATGCATACACACACATATGCATGCATAATTCAGATGCATACATACACATACATAATGCATATGCATACATACACATACATAATGCATACACACACATATGCATACATAATGCATACACACACATACACACATATGCATACATACACACATAGCCACATACACACATAGACACATACACACACATACACACATACACAGACATAAACAGATACACACTCATAGACACACACACATACACATAGACGCGCACACACATACACACACATATACACACACATACACACATAGACACATACACACATACACACATAATAATGCATTCACACACATACACATGCATACACACATAGACACACATATACACACACATAGACACACATATACACACACATATACACATAAACATACACACTCATAGACACACATAATGATGCATTCACACACATACACATGCATACACACATAGACACACATATACACTTACACATCCAAACATACACACTGATAGAAACACATTCATACACACACACATCCAAACATACACACTCATACACACACACACATACACACCGACGTGCACACACATACACACACATATACACACACACATACACACATAGACACATACACACATAATGATGCATTCACACACATACACATGCATACACACATAGACACACATATACACACACACATACACACATACACACACATATATGCATACACACACACACATAGAGAGACATACACACACATACACATACAGGCATACATAAGCATACATAATGCATATGCACATACACACACATAGACACACCACACACATAAACACATACACACTCATAGACGTGTAGCGACACATACACATAGACACACACACATACACACCCATATACACAAACACATACACACATAGACACATACACACATAATGATGCATACACACACATACACATGCATACACATGCATATGCATACATACATGCATACACATACACACATAAACACATACACACACATAGACACATACACACTCATAGATACACACACATACACATAGACACACACACATACACACACATATACACAAACACATGCACACATACACACATACACATGCATACACACACATACACATGCATACACACATACAGACACATATACACACACATACACACACATATATGCATACACACACACATAGAGAACCATACACACATAAACACATACATGCATACATATGCATACATAATGCATATGCATATGCATACAATGTACATACATACTTACATGCATACATAATGCACATGCATAGTTACATACACACACAGAGACATACACACATAGACACATACACACACTCAAACACATACATACTCATAGATACAGACACATACACATAGACACACACACATACACACACATATAGACACACATACACACATAATGATGCATGCACACACATACACATGCATACACACATATAGACACATGTACACACACATTCGCACACATATATACATACACACACATAGAGAGACATACACACACATACACATGCATGCATACATATTGCATATGCATATGCATACATACATACTTACATGCATACATAATGCACATGCTTACATACACATACATAATGCATACACACACATACACACATATGCATACATAATGCATATGCATATGCATACATACATACTTATATGCATACATAATGCACATGCTTACATACATGTACATAATGCATACACACAAACATACACACATAGACACATACACACATAATGATGCATACACACACATACATATGCATACACACACATATGCATACATACATGCATACACATACACACACATTGATACATACACATAAACACATACACACTCATAGACACACACACATACACATAGACACACACACATATACACACACACATACACACATAGACACATACACATGTAATGATGCATACACACATACACATGCATACATAGACACACATAATGATGCATACACACACATACATATGCATACACACACATATGCATACATACATGCATACACATACACACATAGACACATACACACACATAGATACATACATGCACATAAACACATACACACTCATAGACACACACACACATACACATAGACACAAACACACATATACACACACACACAAACATAGACACATACACACGTAATGATGCATACACACATACACATGCGTACATAGACACACATAATGATGCATACAGACACATACATATGCATACACACACATATGCATACATACATGCATACACATACACACATAGACACATACATACACATAGATACATAAATACACATAAACACATCAACACTCATAGACACACACACATACACATAGATACACACACACATATACACACACATACACACATAGACACATATACACATAATGATGCATACACACACATACACATGCATACACACACATATACATACATACATGCATACACATACACACATAGACTATTACACACACATACATACATACATACACATAAACACATACACACTCATAGACACACACACATACACATAGACACACACACATGCACACATATACACACACAAACACACATAGACACTCACACGCATAATGATGCATACACACACATACACATGCACACACACATACAAATACATATACACACACATACACACATATATGCATACATACACACAGATATGCATACATACACACATATATGCATACACACACATAGAGAGACATACTCACACATACACATACATGCATATATATACATACATAATGCATATGCATATGCATAAATAAATACATACATACATGCATACACACACACATATACACATACATACACACACACATATACACACACATACACACATAGACACATATACACATATACACATAATGATGCATACACACACATACACATGCATACACAAATACACACACATACACGCACATACATACACACACATGCATACATACACATACTTAATGCATACACACTTACATAGGTACACGTATATATATTGATTTCTAACCATTTTGTTTTATATGTTAGGTATTATGGATCCCAATAGAGAGAGAAAGGCGAAACTCACTCTCATAAAAAGTCTTATGAGAGCAAGAGTTCCGTTTGATACGCTAGGGGCCATAATGCGTGATTACTCAGAGATGTCTGATGAGGAGCAGGATTATACGATCAAGATGCTTACCCAGCGATCAGACGAGGGCTCTTTTGCGGCTCCACATGCACGAAGAGAGCTAGCTGCTCATATGTATGTTTTGTTTTCATAAACTTTTTTAATGATATTATAACACATATTTTTATTTATTTCTATCTATCTATTTTCAGGACACCTATACCACCTCTAGCACGTGATAGCAGAGCAGAGTTGCCTATGAGGACATGCATAGGCACCTTAGGACTAGAGTGCGACATAGAGCCAGAGGGGAACATTGTGTACATAGGGAATGGATTGGACTTCAAGAGATGAATGCGGGCACTATGCGATTCTTACCTATGCTTTATCCACTTACCGTGGAAGTAAGTAAAAGTTTTACATATAAATTGAAATATATATCTTATGTTTTATTTACATTATGATTTTTATTTTTGTAGTGAGCATGATGAGAGGGATAAAAAATATGTGCTTAGTTCACTTGAGACAGAGTTTGGGACAGGATGGTCACTTAAGTGGTGTTTACAAGAGATGCAGACACTTATGGCTGATCGTCGTGACAATGCACGGTATGCACTGCTTTTATGTATATATATGTGGATATGAGTATGTGTGTTTATGCATGTATGTATGTATATGGGAGAGAGAGAGAGAGAGACTAGAGGTATAAATACACGCATACACACACATGCATATATACACACAAAACACATGCATATGCACATATAGATACACATACATACACAATGCATCCATACACATAAATAAGTAAATAAATAAATAAATCCTATTTGAAAAATCCTAAATTGAAAACACTAATTTCGATATTAGGGTTTTGAAATCCCTAATTTTAAAACTTTAATTCAACTTTTTAGCCATATGTTTGAAGTATATGTACACCTCTGACGTCCTACTAGAGAGATGTCTCTCCTCCCAACCTTATGCCTCTATATATAGCTACTCGAATCAATCAGGATCATAATATATGTAAAGATATATACACATCATGAAGATATATACACATCATGTAAAGATATATACACATCATGTAGATATATATAATTGATATATATATACTAACATATTTACATGTAAACATGTTGTATATTATTGAACAAGGCATTGTTAAAATGTTAAATTATTAATGTATTAATATGTTTTTGATGTTTTTGATATAGCAGCTGAAGGTTCGTAAGGAGCGTGCAAGGCGTGAAAGGGCAGACATCAATAATCCGAATAATTATTATTTATTTTGTAAATAAACCTACGTAGAAGGTTCTATTGTTAGAAAAGTAATGGTTAGAATAAGGATCGTTGTAGACCACAGTTTCTGTTATTGAAAGCAATGGCTTTCTGTAAAAGTTATCAACTTTTAGTTCACGCCTGCTTCTTGAAGCCGCCCTCTTGTAACCACTCTTTTCGACGTAATCAAAATTCCTATAAATACATGCACTCTGTGGACTGTCAAAACAGAGTGCATGGGGGGCGATTGCACCCAATCCTGGGTTGTGTCTCGTCTCTTGTTGCGTCTATTCTCTGTGTGTTTTCTGTGTCCGTAATCTCTCTTTGCGCGTGAGCAAGATCCTGAGAACAGTGGTATCAGAGCTCTACACGCATCAATACAGAGGGTTCTGTTCTCTGTTCTCTGTTCTCTGTTCGCGATTCCGATTCCGATTCCGATTCCGTCTCCGTCTCCGTCTCCGTCTCCGGTTTCTGTTTCTATTTCGGCTTCGGCTTCTGCTTCTGTTCCTGTTCCTGTTCCAGAACCAGAACGGTTTCGGTTTCGGTTTCGGCTTCTGCTTCTGTTCCTGTTCCAGAACCAGAACCTACGTCTTCACCTATGTCTTCACCTACGTCTTCTCCTTCGGCTTACTCCTTCACCTACGTCTTCTCCTTCGGCTTACTCCAAGGCGTCGACTAAGGCGTCGACTAAGGCAAAGAACTTAGGCAATAACTTAGGCAATACATTGGCACCCAAGGCTCCTTGGCTACCGTTGGCAGCCGTTGGCTATGCGCGAGATAATTTTAATTTTTGAGTGGTAATAGAGAGGTTTAGAGTCCCTAAGGTAGGAGGATTTGAACCCACAACCTCCTACTTTCAAGGGAAGTACTTTGACCACTCCACCATCTTTTGGAGTTGTTATTCAAGTTCTCTTTCTTTGGTACTTGTGCAAGGCGCTCGCGGCGATTTCAAGGATGGACCCAACAAAGAATTAAGTGTAACTTTCAATCCGTAGGTCGGATTGAGGCGTGTAATATACCGTTGGAAAGCTCTCGGAATGAACTTTCCAATGAGTTAGCTTGGAAGTGTGAATTCATTCAAAAATCATTGGGTGGCACTTGATTGAGTGTTCAAGATACCAAGCAAGGTTGAGAACACGGGATCGAGACACCAAGGCTGCAAACAAGAAGGTTCAATACACCAAGGTTGAGAGCAAGGGTCCAAGAGCACCATGGACGATTACAGTAATTCACCTCTACCTGCGGCAACACTTGAACAACAACTAGAGCTCTTGCGGCATGAGCTTCAAGGAGCTCAGAACGAGATTCAACAACGTGATGAAATCCTCCAAAAGATGCAAGCTGAGGAAGATAACCTTACGAGAGTAGTAAAAGCTATTGTGTCTGCCCAATCTGATGTTACTCATTCAAAGATTGGTAATAGAAACTACTAGTTTCTACGATTTGATGGCCGAAAGGATGGGCCTTTAGTACTTTCTTGGTTGTCACAGTTTGATGATTTTTATACCGATGAAATGTATGCTGAAAGTGAAAAAGTTAAATTTGCCACTAACTATCTAGTAGGTAAAGCACAACTCTGGTGGAATGTCCTGCGGCACAGTACGGAGCGTCCAACAACTTGGAAGGCTTTTCAAGAAAACGTGAAGGATTCATTTCTTCCTCCTCAATACCATTTGCATGTTCGACGTGCATGGACGACCCTTACATGGAAGGAGGGTGATACGGTTACTACCTACACAGAGCAGTTCTGGCAAAATTTACTACTTGTACGAATGCTTGAAGATGTATCAGAGGATATCTTGCAGCAGAAATACGAAGATGGTTTGGAAGTGGGTATCCAAGCTAAGCTTCACACCCTACGACCTACAACCCTCAACGAGGCTATATCTTTTGCTTATGATGCAGAAAAAGAATTCCAGTCCATAACCAAGTCACTCCGTCTACAACAACCACGTTCACGACCATTTCTTGTTAAACCTTCATTTCCTATGAAGCGTAATTTTAATGCCCCATCTTACCCTAGCTTTCCTCGACCTCTACAATCCAATTACTCAACTTCACCCGTTGCTTCATCTCTCCAACCAAACAAACCACCTACCCTTCAAACTTCAGCAGTGAATGCCCAACAGAAGCGACCACGAATCACCTGCTGGAATTGTGGTAAACCTGGACATACAAAAATAAGGTGCAGATTGCCACCTCTTCATATGAAACAGGCTACAGCTCGATTGCATAACATGGAGGTCTATAATGAAGAAATTCCTCCTGTTTGGACAGAGGAATCACTGGAGAAGGACTTAAGTACCTTGGGTAACGATATCTCTCTACACTCTCTTCTTTGCATGCAAGGTACAATAAATAACAAAATGGTTACAATTCTACATGACGATGGTAGTTCACATGACTTCATTTCACATTTATTAGTACAAGAACTTAAATTACAAACGTTTTCTTCTTTGTATAAAGTGAAAGCTGCATTTCAAGGTAGTCGTTATAATGTAACACGAGAAGTGCAAGATGATACGATTAGCATAGGCCCTTATGTTGATTCACGAACATTCTTAATTGCACCTTTGCAATCTTATGATGTTATACTAGGTATGCCTTTTCGTCACCATTATAACCCACGTATTGAGTACCATACTCATACCTTTAAGTTTGTTTTCAAAGGTCAAATCATTACTTTGTCTGCACGGCATGATTTCCAGCCATTTCCATTGATTAGTCACACTCAAGTAAAGCGTGCATTTAGGAAAGGATTCAACTCATGCATTGTTTTTGTCAATGTCTTCAATGTTTATACTCATACACTTCTAGATGCATATAAACCTTTCATGAGTACTTATAAGGATTGTTTTATGTCTGAATATCCCTCTGAACTACCACCATCTCGAGGATCCTGTGACCATAGCATAGACTTAGTACCTGGTAGTTCTCCTCCTCATAAAGCACCTTATAGACATGGCCCACTACATCAAAAGGAAATAGAAAATCAAGTAAAAGACCTACTACAAAAAGGACTTATAAGGCCTAGTTCTTCCCCATTTGGAGCACCATTTCTCTTAGTAGAGAAGAAGAATAAAATTTATCGAATGTGCATTGATTATAGAGCCCTTAACAAGATCACGTTCAAGAATAGATACCCTATTCCTCGAATAGATGATCTCTTAGATAGGTTACGAGGAGCTCGTGTGTTTAGTAAAATTGATCTTAAATCGGGTTACCATCAGATTCGTATGACACAAAGTGATATTTTTAAGACTGCATTTAGAACTCAAAATGGCCATTATGAATTTATGGTAATGCCCTTTGGACTTACTAATGCCCCTGCTACATTTGCGCGAATGATGAACAATATTTTTCTTGATTACCAAGCTTTTGTTCTTGTATTCTTTGATGACATTCTTGTTTACAGTAAGAATGATCGTGAACATGAAAAGGATCTTGAAACAGTTTTTCATTTGTTACGAGAGAACACACTTTATGCTAATCCTGAAAAGAGTTATTTCTTTCAGCGTAAGCTAGAATATCTAGGACATATTATTTCAAGTGAAGGTGTGCATGTGGATCCGAAAAAGATTAGAGTTATCATAGAATGGCCTACACCACAATCAGTCAATGATGTTCGTTCTTTTCTTGGGTTAGCTAGTTTCTATAGGAAGTTTGTTCGAAATTTTTCTTATTTAGCATTGCCTCTTACCTTGTTGTTGAAAAAGACAATAAAATTTGCATGGGGAATTACCCAACAACAGTCCTTTGACAAACTTAAACATGCACTTTCACATGCACCTGTTTTACAATTACCTAATTTTTCACAACCCTTTCATGTTGTTACTGATGCTAGCCGTTCAGGAATAGGTGCTGTTTTAATGCAAAATGACCACCCCATTGCATTTGAGAGTAGAAAGCTTAAGCCCTCATAACAGAATTATAGTACGTATGATAAAGAATTGTTTGCGGTTGTGCATGCTTTGCGAATTTGGAAACACTATCTTATGGGCTCTGAAGTATTAATCAAAACCGATCAACAGGCTATTAAGCATTTATTAAGTCAGCCCTTAATCTCTGATAGGCATCTTAAATGGGCATCATTCATTCAAAATTTCCAACCCATGATACAATATCAGCCAGGTAAAGCTAATGTCGTAGCTGATGCTCTTAGCCGTTTTCCTTTGCATTCTGTTGTTTTGAATAATATTTCTGCCATCCAAATTCATTCGTTTCAAGAAATGGTTTCCACTTATGCATCTGATTTGTATTTTTCACGTGCATGGCATGACTTCAATAATGTTGCATCTTTATCTGATGAACATTATACATTTCATAATGGTTTTCTCTATTTTCAACATAGATTGTGCATAACCCAAGCTTTTAAAGATTTTTTCATTAAAGAAATGCATGAACCATCTTACATGGGTCATAGAGGCATACAGAGCACTATTTCTGCTTGCAAAGATTTCTTCTTTTGGCCATAAATGGAAAAAGACATTGCACATTATGTTTCTCAATGCATTATATGTCAGCGTGTCAAACGCCATCATGGTAAACCATTTGGATTATTAATGCCCCTTCCTATTCCAAATGAACCATGGGAACAAATCTCTATGGATTTTATCACAGGTCTTCCTATCACTTCATCACATAATGATATGATTTGGACAATAGTTGATAGGTTTAGTAAATATGCATATTTCATTCCATGTAGAAAAACTTTGAATGCACCTCAAGCTGCAAAATTATTCATTAAATGCATTTTTCCACATCATGGATTTCCTAAAGTAATGTTATCTGATCGTGATGTTAGGTTTTGTAATCATTTTTGGGTTGCCTTATTTCAACATTTTGGTTCTAAAATAGATTTTAGCTCTGCATTTCATCCTCAAAAGTAATGGACAGAGTGAGGCTACAAATAGTACTATTCTTGATTTATTGCGTTGTTATTCATTAGATAATCCTAATAACTGGGATGAAAAGTTGCCATTGCTTCAATTTGCTGACAATAACACTTCACACACCACTACTGGTCGTGCACCTTTTGAAATAGTTTTTGGTAAAAAGCTTCCCACTCCCATGTCCCTCACCCAAACCGACATTCCGATGGCTGATTCTATTGCTCAAGATCACGTTTCTATACTTCATGATGTTCAGGAGCACATTAGGAAAATTCAAGAGCGATATACAGGTATTATCAATACTAAACGATTAGCCAAAGAATTCAGAGAAAATGATTTTGTATGGTTGCGAATAATTAAAAGACGTCTCAAAAATATTTTGCAGCATCCTAAAATTAAACTTGCACCACGCTATTATGGACCGTTTCGTATTATAGAAAAAATTAATGATAATTCATTTCGATTAGATATTCCATCCCATTGGATTATACATAATTCTTTTCATATTAGCTTACTTAAACCCTTTAAAGGAACTTTACCACTTGCTCCACTTCTTGATGATCCTCCTTTAATAAAAGAACAATCTGAAATCTTAGTTCCTGAGAAAATCATTGATCATGATGTCACTACTATACGCACAGGTACTCAATATCATCGATATTTGGTTAAGTACAAAAATCACTCTACTGAAGAATGTCAATGGATACATAAAACACAATTAACACCTCATTATGACCACTTAATTTCTGCATATCATACACAAACACATTAATGTAATAGCTCCATGAACATTTCCATGCATGTATTTTTACATGGCACATGCCTATTTTCTTTATTTAGTGATGAAGCATGTGACTGGCCATCCATGTTTATTCTTTTATCACCTGAGGTCAGTTGCTTGTTCAACTGAGGGGCATGTTATACCTTATGGAATATGTTGAACAATGCATTGTTGGATTGTAACATGGAATATGTTAGCCAATGCATTGTTGGATTGTAACATGGAATATGTTAGCCAATGCATTGTTGGATTGTTGGATTGAAATATGGAATAGCCAATGCATTGTTGGATTGTAACATGAAATATGTTGGCCAATGCATTGTTGGATTGTAACAGTAATATGGAATATGTTGAACACTGCATTACAATTGTTAGAGTGTTGAATTCTTTTATCAACTGAGGTCAGTTGCTTGTCAACTGAGAGGCATGTTGTATATTATTGAACAAGGCATTGTTAAAATGTTAAATTATTAATGTATTAATATGTTTTTGATGTTTCTGATATAGCAGCTGAAGGTTCGTAAGGAGCGTGCAAGGCGTGAAAGGGCAGACATCAATAATCCGAATAATTATTATTTATTTTGTAAATAAACCTACGTAGAAGGTTCTATTGTTAGAAAAGTAATGGTTAGAATAAGGGTCGTTGTAGACCACATTTTCTGTTATTGAAAGCAATGGCTTTCTGTAAAAGTTATCAACTTTTAGTTCACGCCTGCTTTTCGAAGCCGCCCTCTTGTAATCACTCTTTTCGACGTAATCAAAATTCCTATAAATACATGCACACTCTAGACTGTCGAAACAGAGTGCATGGGGGGAGATTGCACCCAATACTGCGTTGTGTCTCGTCTCTTGTTGCGTCTATTCTCTGTGTGTTTTCTGTGTCCGTAATCTCTGTTTGTGCGTGAGCAAGATCCTGACAACAAAACATTTACACATAGACATATATACATATATACATGTACACATCACATATACATGCCTACATGCACACATAAACATAGATATACATGCATACATATTTACATGTACATATTTACACATAGACACATATACATATATACATGTACACAATTATAAACACTTGCATATATTACATGAATACATGAATATTTTACATAAATGCATATGCATATATACACATATGCATATATACACATATGCATATGTAACACATGTATACATATATCACACACTTGCAAACACATATATATACATGAAATACATATATATGCATACTAACATATGTATACATATAATACACATGAATACACACACATATGCATACATACATGATAAAAGTTGCTCCTCGAGGATAAAGCTATATATAAAATAATTAGGCATACCCCCGAGCTTCATGTTCTAACTTAAAAGAGCATGATTTCATCTCTCTAATAGGATTCATCGTTATTCAAGTTAATTAAAAAAACCTATTATCTGATATCCATTTAGAAGCTTCAAGTTATTGATCGATAACTAGAGTAGAATTTACTATCTTATTTGCTCATATGTTTTCATTATTGCCATCATTTTGGTAAGACATCAATATAGTCTCATCTTCATTATCCTTTTTGATTTCATTTATTTCTTCTATTGTTAAATCTATGTTCTCATGAATCACATCATCTATTGATGGATTAATATCTATTTCTGGTAATTCCTTTTCCTCATTAGTAGAATCAACATGTAGAGAATTATCCTCTTCATCAAAAAGATTAGTATCATTATCACATATAATGATTCTAATTTCTATTCAGATGTTGATGTATCAATATCTGATACTGAATCATCAAGAGGACTTTCTTTGATCTCCCTAACAATATAGTGTTCAAACAATGACCTACCTCTAGGTTGCACATGAATGACTTGCCACCAAGGATGAGGATCTGGGTTTTTATAAAAAAATGCTTGCTCAATATGCCTAGGAAGAATATATGGTTCTTTAGTAGATCGCATTACCTTGGAAGAATCAATTGCCCAAAACCAAGATAATGCCTTTCTTAATGTAGAATTACTACCTTTATACTCCGCTCGAAACCAGTCAACCTTCAAAATGACCTATCAAAATATAACAACAAAAACCCATTATTAGGTGCTTAAAAAAATAACTAACTCTAAAAAAAATATATAAACTTTTTTCTACCTGTTTGAATGTACGAAATGAAATTTCATAGATACCAACAATAGTTCCTACGTAACCAAGTTTGCTATCTATAAGGTTCGTGTCTTTTGATCTAGCACGTGATAGTTGCTTGAAAGAAGCAACAATACTAGAATCCTATGTTTTACGTAAAGAATCAATGGCTTTAATTCTAATATGCTGTCCAAAAGCCCACATATTAGTAAACATTGGAGCCTGCAAAATAAATTCAATTAGTAAATAGAAACTAACATACATATATGAAAAAAATAAAATATTATTTTAATAAAATTACCTTTCGTTCACAACCTATCATTAACTCTCTTTGCTCATCTCAAATTTCTTCATTATTTGCATTGGCGCGTTGCAAACGACTATATAGCCAATCCGTGAAAGAAGGTATATTTGTAATCTCATTATTATCGAGATTACGTCTAGATCTTTTGTTTTTTTGCCTTTTACTTCGGAGTCTTTGAAGTTCCTCGTACTAGATCTCATGTTGACCATTTACTGGATTTCATGGAGAATGGCTTAACCCCATCCAATGCAACTCCTAACTTTAGATTTTGTGGATTTTGTGCAAATTCAGGCCATGTAGAATCAATATGCTGAAAAGCAACACTATCATGAGGAATTCTGATTATTCCATCAGTACTTTTGTGATCATGTCCCCAAGTCAAAAGCTTTGATAATTTGGGGCTTTGAAACATATGTCTAATCGGTGGAGCCAATGGAAAATGTCTCAATACCTTTTTTGGGATTTTACCTTCTTCACCCTTATATCGAGGAGATTGACATTTGGGACATGTCAAAGAGTCTGCATATTCACCTCTATATAAAATACAATCGTTAGGACATGCATGTATACATTGATAATCTATACCAAGATTGTTGACTATCTTCTTCATTTCATCATTGATAACCTGTACGTTTATCAAAAAAAGATATATTAAAAAAGGTAAATAAATAAAAATACATACATACATGTAGGTTTTTATTCTTACTTTAGATAAGGTAAGAACAAGAACTTGAATTGAATGGATACTTTCTCTCTGCACATCTTTTAAAACTATTAATGCATCTTTCAAAATATTTACACAAAATTTGATTGTTTTGGATGGCAGATACGATTGTTTGTTTTGGACACATGAAGTATGTACCTTCATTGAATGATTTGTCGATTCACACTTTCAAACTGAACATATATGTGAATCGACAAATCATTCATATCCTCCAAAACAAACAATCGTATCCTGCCATCCAAACAATCGTATCCTTCCATCCAAACAATCGTATCCTTCCATCCAAACAATCGTATCCATTCAATTCAAGTTCTTCTTCTTATCTTATCTAAAGTAAGAATAAAAACCTGCATATATATATATATATATATATATATATATATATATATATATATATATATATATATATATATATATATATATATATATATATATATATATATATATATATATATATATATATATATATATATATATATATATATATAGAAAGAAAATTGAAAATTATACCTTAATAGTGTCAAAACAGATACATTACTCCATCCAAAACGATTTTCAAGGTTGAGAATAATTAAGCTCCCACTTAGTCGTGTCAAACGACTTCCTTCATATACATGCTTTAGACATTCCTCTCGAAGATATTTCTCATTTTTAGAAATATCAATGCTCTTACTGTCATTTTGATACCAATCCTCAATAAAATCTACCATGCCATCATCTTCATCATTGTCACACAAATCTTGTACTTTATCTCTTTTGAATATAGATCTTTCAACTTTGCATATTGCACAGGATTAGTTTTGCGTAGCCTCCTCATGGAAGCTTCTGATAATCGTGGTCTTACTGGTAATTGTGAATGCTGTGGACGAATATCATCAACATCATACGTTGGAATCTACACATATAAATAAAACTCATTAGTATTCCATAAATGAATAAAAAGTAAACTTCAAATATAAAATTAAGTATATAACTTATTAAATATGGATAGAAAATTTTTATTCTCTCTAGCTAAAAGGTGCTCTTGGAGGTCTACGCCATCCCTAATTCACTAATAGTTCATCACCAGCATGTAATGTAGTAATAGCATTGACAACTATGTATCTTGCTACATCTTTACTCATGTATGGTGATTCATGACTATTTTCACGCTCCTCAAATGTGCAATTACTCCTTGAACTATTATGTAACTACTATTTATTTAACCTGCTATATTTCCATTTGTGTAAGGTCTTCCATCAATATATAATCTTTCATTTTCTACATGTAAAATCCTTCTACTAGTAAGGGATGCTGCGTTCAAGCATATTCCATAAGTACTCATTCTTTGAACATAACGTGAAAGTCGATGCCAATCTCCCCATCCATATATAGGACCACAAAATGACATAAGAGTGACTTCAGAGTTCCGAGGCACATACAAATCCTCTACAATAAAGAGACCACGACTAGCATTAGTAATAGTGGATGGAGCAAATAAATATTTGCATATACTTACATTATAAAGTCGTTGCACGAAGAGGACACTGTGGTGGAGTTCCATCTGATTGATCAGAATCTACAAATAATGATATTTGATATTAATAATTTGATTACCTACATAAACAAAAAATTCACATATACATATTTACACATACACACATATTCACATATACACATACACACATATTCAGATATACACAACTACATATTATTGTGGGATAAATGCATGTATTTTGTATGAATGAGTGTATATGCATGCATGTGTGTGTACGTATATATGTGGATATGTATATGTATGTTTATGTTATATGTATGTATATGTGTATATGTATACATATATGCATGCGTATATGTTTGCATGTATATGTGTATGTGGGTATGTGTATGTGTATGTGTATGTGTATGTGTGTGTATATATGTGTATGTATTCTGACTTTTTTTTTGTTTGAGATTAAATTAATAGGAGATATTGTATGGTCGAAAAAAATAAGAGGCGAGCTAGCATACCACCTGAGTCGTGGCAGTTTTTTCGTAGACAGCTATGTCTTCAAGAGTCATTTCCTCAGCAGAAGGTACACAAATTAATAGTTTATATTTATAATTTTTATATATTTTAGTAATTTTTTACATTTAATTTATATAATTTTTTTCTTGAATAAACAGGCTGCTGCAAAGAAGAGAGTGGAGTCGGGCCCCACATCGCACCTAGGCCAAATGGGCCATAATGGTTTTGTAGCTACGTTTGTAAGTATATGTGTTATTGTGAGTATATTTTATATTTTAGTTAAAATGCAAGCAACTAATTTTTTTTATTTGTTTCATTGCAGCGGAAGGATTATGGCCGATATCCTACGAAACAAGAGATCGAGTATGCTACACATTTTGGATATCGGCGTTTGAGCGAGTATATGCAAGATCATCCTGATGCCTTTGTGAGTATTTTTAAATTTTATATAATAATTTTGTTTTTATGAATGTTTTAATTACTTTATTTATTTATGTTTGTTATATGTAATACAGGAGTATTATGGAGAGACAAATATGGATGAGGTGGAGAGACAGACACAGGAGGGACGATCTCGATTGTCACAGGGTGATCATGACGATGAGGATGAGGAAGATCAGAATGATCAGGATATTGCTGCTGATGATGATGATCATGATGATGATGATCATGATGATGATGATCATGATGATGATGATTAGGATTTTAGTTGATTATGACATTGGATTATATGTATTTACATTGATATATATATATATATATATTTTATTTCAGTTATGTTTTGAATTGTGTTTATGGTATTAAGTAATGAAGAGTTTTGTTCTATTGATTGTTATTATTGTTTATATAAGGCATGTGTTTTAGTACTTTAATTATGTATGTGTGTGTATATGTATGTATGTGCATGTGTATGTGTGTGTATATGTATGTATGTGCATGTGCATGTATAAGTGTATGTGTGTATGAGTATGTGCATATGCATGTGTATGTACGTATGTCTATATGTATATGCATGTATATGTATAACTCTATGTGTATATGTGTGTATGTGCATGTATATGTGTATATGTAGGTATGTGCATGTGTGTGCATGTGTATATGTGTTTTAATACTTTAATTATATAATTCATTCATATGTGTGTACCTAAGTGTATATGTATGTGTGTGTATATGTATGTATGTGCATGTGTATGTGTGTGTATATGTATGTATGTGCATGTGAATGTATAAGTGTATATGTATGTATCAATATGTGCATGTTCTTGTGTATGTGTGTGTATATGTATATGCATGTATATGTATAACTCTATGTGTATGTGTGTGTATGTGCATGTATATGTGTATATGTAGGTATATGCATGTGTGTGTGCATGTGTATATGTGTTCTAATACTTTAATTATATAATTCATTCATATGTGTGTACCTAAGAGTATATGGATGTGTGTGTATATGTATGTATGTGCATGTGTATGTGTGTGTATATGTATGTATGTGCATGTGCATGTATAAATGTATATGTGTGTGTGAGTATGTGCATGTTCTTGTGTATGTGTGTGTATATGTATATGCATGTATATGTATGTGTGTGTACATGTATATGCATGTATATGTATATGTGCGTATATAAATATGTATATGTATATGTCTATGTGTATATGTATATGCATGTGTATATGTATGAAACGTGCATGTGTATGTGGATGTGCACATTTGCATATATATATATATATATATATATATATATATATATATATATATATATATATATATATATATATATATATATATATATATATATATATATATATATATATATACACACACACACAATAATGCATGCATGGAAGTCTTTTTATGTGGTTGTAGGAATGTTTGTGCATATGCATGTGTATATGTGTGTATGTCTAAGTGTATGTGCACATGTATCTATGTATATATATATATATATATATATATATATATATATATATATATATACACACACAATAATGCATGCATGGAAGTCTTTTTATGTGGTTGTAGGAATGTTTGTGCATATGCATGTGTATATGTGTGTATGTCTAAGTGTATGTGCACATGTATCTATGTGTATATATGTGTGTGTATGTGCATGTGTATATATGTATATGTGTGAAAGTGCATCTTCATCATGTATAAGTGTATGAGTGCATATCAATAAGTGTGAGTATGCTATGTAATGAAAATAACACAATTCAAATGATCTACAAAGAATAGAGATTGTACTTAGAATTGTTAGCCATACTTTTTGCTTGGTTAGCTTCTTGAATAACCTGCAATAAAGAGAGAAAGAAAAGAGAGAGAGAGAGAGAGAGAGAGAGAAAGAGAGAGAGAGAGAGAGAGAGAGAGAGAGGTCTAGAGAGAGAGAGATCTAAAGAGAGAGAGAGAGAGATAAAGAGAGAGAGAGAGATCTAGAGAGAGAGAGAGAGAATTCAAAGAGAGAAAGATGTAGAAAGAGAGAAACAAAGACAAAGGGAGACAATAAGAGAGAGCTTAGGCAGAACAACAATAGTATTTCATCTCCATCAAGCAGTACAAGAGACCCCCTTTGTAAATTATTATGCCACTTTTGTAAATCCTTTATTTACACCCACGCACACACCCACTATCACCCCACTATTCACAGTCACGGCACTCAACACCACATCTAGTGAGATGGATATATCACCACCGATTGCACCACCAATCACTTCATCCATTGCACCACCACACTTAGGCACATCACATTTTTCCACAATCACCACTGCATCCACTTTCCCATCCCTATTTCCCTTTCCTCTTGCATCGACACCCACACACACAGCATCTGCATTCACCACACCATTAATTTTATCACCCACCATGGGCACTGCATTCTATCACATGTTTGCATGCAAGTATGAGATGAGCTTGCATCTCTTCGCACTAGTTACCAGATGTTGCAGCAGAGAACAAACGATTTACAAGTGTAGCTAAATTCATTATCAATAGAGAATGCCTCACTTAATACCCGCTACCAAGAGCTATAGAAGGCCTACCACAAACTGGAACTCGAAAGTGAAAAAAAGACAAAAGAGGCCATCACTGATATTGACAACTTGTTGCGGGCTCAGACTATTCGCAATGTGACACTTACTAGAAACATGGGACTACGGGGACGCCACTTAGCAATAGCTAAAGAAGAGAACCAACACCTACAAGAACAAAACAGAGAGAACTTGGAAGCTGCTTTAGATCAACCGGACCAACCCTTAAGTCCCAGTCATTTCAAATATGTTCCTTCAGAATCTATGAAGATTTTATTAAAAGATCATGCCAGATTACTAGACGACTACAACAACATGAACGAGGTGTACTAGAAGCTCAAAGAAGACCACAAACTGCTACGATTAAGAGCACTTGTATAGCCAGAACAACCAGCTCCTACGAACCCGTCTCTTGAAATCATCGAGGAAATCAATGCTTTATGGGCCCAGGTAGTAACTCTCCAAACCTAGATAGCAGCATACAAAGCACCCCCTAGGCCAGACTCCCCACCAGAACTACCCACAGATGAAGAAATAGTGACTATCCTGGTGTAGGACACTTTTGAAGAACCATATGAACCCCAAGCTATCCCAGGCAGATGTGTCACGGCAGAAGGCCAGACCACTTTTGAACTTCCTACTCCCACATGGATGAAGACAGTTGAAGAACTTGGTAGGACCCTCTCTGCAAGGGTGGAAGCACAATTACATGCAATGGCAATGATCGAAGAACGAATTTTACAATCCTTGTATTTTGCTCACTTGGCCCCTCTCACGTATTATCAGGGCACGAGCTACAATATAAGCCATATTTTATGTTAATCGCAGAGTATAAGCTGGCCATCGAAAAAGAACGAGGAAAGAAACCTTCTCACGCAACTTAGTTTGAGCCTGAAGACTTGCCTACGGATGCGTAGAGAGGAGAAATATATCAGCCAACTTGGTGCAAGGAGTTGTTATAGGAATATATGGAAATGATGAGCACATGGGCCAAGGCACCACTCCACTTGAATTATAACCCATGTTGGGGACCCATGCCAAGATGCTGCTCCTAGAAGGCATTTGCGATTAAAGTACAAAAGACACAAGCAATGCCAGGATTGGCTCAATTACCCATATTTCACTCCACCCACTGGATCGCCCACTGTAGGATATGTGATGGCAACTATTCACCACTCGCTCCCTCGCTTACAATGAAAGGATGATGTAGCAATGCATGACTGTCAAAATCTCTGACATGATGCAGATAGTATTCAAAGTCTTCCTTTGCGTCAAGGCACCACATGTGAACACCCCGGGATTTGAGCATGGCAACCAAGATTTAGCATATGACATGAGTACAACACCATCGCTTCGGGTGTGTTATGCTT
The DNA here is from genome assembly GCA_020310875.1 of Ceratopteris richardii. Lineage (NCBI taxonomy): Eukaryota > Viridiplantae > Streptophyta > Polypodiopsida > Polypodiales > Pteridaceae > Ceratopteris > Ceratopteris richardii. The sequence continues at coordinate 67,521,348 of CM035443.1, forward strand.
GGCACTTACGAATCAAATACTTATCGACGTGCTATAAGATGACCTTCAAAGAAATGTTCACTACGGTTTTTGGGAGTATCACTCAGAGCTGTTCATAAGCAGGCCTACACATCTACTGCAATTATTTTCCTATGAACAACTGGTGTACTCCACACATTATAGGCTCCCGCCACCAAAGGAACCTCAACCCATCGATTGGGAGAAACTTGAAGCTGATCTTGCTAGAGGTATCCACATTTCAGAGCACACCCTTGCTCAGGACCTCCTACAAAATTATATCCGACAGACCCCATAACAAGGTTCTATCGAGGATGATAGAAGCGAGAGGGAGGGGGTGTTGGCAGTAGCCAGAGGCACAGATGTCTAGGAAGCATGTGAAGAGAGAGCACAATGAAGTAGCAGGGAGGCAGTTGGATCATTTTTCAAACAAATATGTTTTATAAATACTTTTCAAAAACTCCCAATAGTGATTTTCATCACTCTTGTACCATATGTAACATAGAAAAAACGCTTTTGTCATTCATAGCTCCATTTTGTGCATGTCGAGGGGTCCTCGAGCTTGAGGAGCTTAGGGAGACCAAGCCTACCAATTCTTCTTATTTTTAGACTTTGTTTACCCTTTCAAATAGCACCTAGAACCTATTTTTTAACTATGTCAGTCACTAGATGTGAAACTAGTCAAAACTAGTCTGGAAACTATAAAAAGAGCTAGAGAGCTCATTTTTGAGGTTAGCTTATTTGAGTAGAGAAGATCTTAGAGCTATTTCGAGTTGTAATTGAGATCTTGATTAATAGAGTCTATTTTTCTACCCTCCATTGTGTCTTGCTTGTCTCTTCCTTGTGAGTGTGTGTATGTGTGTGTGCATCTCTATGCTTCTCACCTTCACTCTCACTCCATCTCACATTCATGATCTTCATATCACTCCTATCTCTTCCGCGGATTGACATTAAGGAGGTGGAGCTTCTTAACGTGGTTCTCACTATTGTGCTAGAGCAACATACAGAGACAAAGAGAGAAAGAGAGAGGAGAAAGAGAGAGAGGGAGAGAGAGGGAGAAAGAGTGACAGAGAGGCAGAGATATATGCAGAAACCACAAAGCAGATGAATGGAGGAAAAGGCAGAATCAACAAGAGGTAGAGAGAGGGGGAGGAGAGTGAGAGAGAGAATCAGAGAGATAGCGAGAGGGAGATGCAAAAACCCTAAAGTAGATAAATCCATGTAAAGGGAGAATCATTGAGAGAGTGAAAGAGCCATGAGAGCCACCTGTGTTCAGAATGGTTGCAAAATAAAGGCACAAAGAGAGAGAGGGAGAGAGAGAGAAATATGAGAGAGAGACAGAGAGAGAGAGAGAGAGAAAGAAAGGGAGAAGTGGTGCCATAGGAGGAATATGTAGTGGGAAGACAAAGATAGAGAGAGAGAGAGAGAGAGAGAGAGAGAGAGTTAGAGAGAGAGAAGGAGAGGTGGTGTGGTAGGAGGAATGCAACACAAAAAGAGAGAAAATGAGGGAGAGAGAGAGAGGGAGAGAGAGAGAGAGAGAGAGGGGGAGAGAGAGAGGGAGAGAGAGAGAGAGAGAGGGAGAGCCATAAAAGCCACCTATGTAGGGGACCGTTGTAGAATTTATTGGAGGCACAAAGAGAGAGAGAGAGAGAGAGAGAGAGAGAGAGAGAGAGAGAGATCAAGAGAGAGTAAGAGAGAGAGAGAGAGAAAGAGAGAGGGAGAGAGGGAGGAAGAGAGAGGGAGGGAGAGAGGAAGAGAGAGAGAGAGGGGGAGAGGCCATACTCCAAGACAAACAGTATTAAAAATAAGAGAGAGATAGAGGAAGAGGGATATATATATATATATATATATATATATAGAGAGAGAGAGAGAGAGAGAGAGAGAGAGAGAGAGAGACAGAGAGAGAGAGAGGGAAAGGTGGTGGTGTAGGAGGATGTTGATATATTTAGGTAGTGATGTGTGTGAGCACACTAGGACCGTCGCGGCACTTTTCTCCCTCTTTAGGAGGTTTTTTTCCCCCGGCTTGTATATACACCTATTGCCCTAATGGGCTACTTTTTTTTTGTACATTCTCTAGTAATACACTCACTATTGTGTGTTTGTGCTCCAAGCTTCTTCTTCTTCCTTGTGCTGTTCGCGTGCTTCTGCAGACATCTATCTCCAACAATTGGTATGAGAGCAGGTCGTCGCTTCATCTAGGCTGCCGTCGACACTCCTCCGTTTGCAGTCTCAGAATTGCACGAATTTTGGTGTGCATATTGAGCGTGTTATCGAGATCAAAACAGCTTCGCTATGTGGTGTCGAAATCGAGATCTGAGCTCGTTTCTACCTCCGAACGCACTATCGCAGCGCTTGTGCAGGCTACTTCGTCTTTTTGTGCCAAAGGTATATACCAGTTTTTGTTCGCCACTTTAAGCGTCTCAAAGTCTGCTACAGGTCTAGCAGAACTCGTCTGGGCAGTTCTGTTCAACTTTTTGAGATATAGTCAATTTTTTGCATCAAGGTATTTTAGTCACCGGCCATGGCTCAAAGCAGTGATGTATTCCGTATGTTGGCTATTAAGGATAAGTTGGATGGAACCAACTACCCATTATGGTCTTATATGATGCGACATATATTGGTTGCAAAAGGACTGTGGAACATTGTGCAGGTTGTTGAAAGACATCCTGTTACACCTGTAACTACAGGTACTGCAAATACAGGTGCTGGAGCTTATGAAGATGGTGTGGAAGATGATATTCCGCAGATTCCTGTTCGTGCTGCTATTTTTGTTGCACCTACAGCAGAGCAAATTCGTTGGGATGGCAGAGATGCCCAGACACATGCATTGATAGCTTTGTCTGTCAAACGTGCCATTATTGCTCATATTCGCGCTTGCAGAACAGCTAGGGATGCTTGGGATACACTAACCACATTGTACCAAGCTAAGAATGAGGCTCGTGTTGCTTACCTTTGAAAATAGTTGGAGAGTGAGCGCATGAATGAAGGTGATTCTATGGACAGTTTCCTAATAAAGATCAAAGATTTGAAGGAACAGTTGATTTCTGCTGATGAGGTTATACCAGATAGCTCACTTGTGCAGACCGTTCTGAATGGTCTTCCTGATTCATATCAGATTTCTGCTTCTACTCTTCGGTTGATGATGAAAGGCAATCCGAATGCCTTATCATTTGAGGAGTTAGTCTCTGTTCTGTTGCAAGAATATCAGTCCAGGCAGAACATGTCCATTATGCATGTTGCAGATCAAGCTTTCCTGGCTAGTCAGAAGGGCAAAGGAAAATGGAGCTCCTCTACTAGTAAGCAGAAATCTGCAAATGCTGCACATTGGAAGAACCGGGATAAAGATGAGAAGAAATTAGAAAAGCAGAAATTGTTTTGCAAGTACTGGCTGCAAAAGATGCAAAGAAGAAAGAGGCTAGAATGGTTGTTGCAGAGGCCTCTACACCTAAAACAGAGTCTGCAAATCTTGTGCAGGAAGGAGAATGGGCGTTTACTACTGTTTGCAGTTTTGACCCATCTTCTCATGAGCAGTGCATGTCTGCAGTGGACTCAGATGTTTGGTACTTTGACAGTGGGGCGACCAAACATATAACCTCGCAGCACAGTTTCTTCTCTTCACTAGAGCCTGCCCCTATAGGGAATACTGTCACATGCGCCAACAACTCCTCTTATCCTATTATGGGAGTTCATTCTGACTACTACTGATGGTAGTTCTTTCACCTTGTCAGATGCTTTATTTGTGCCAGGGATCAAGAAGAATCTGTTATCAGTTTCTGCATTAGCCAAGATTGGCTTGGTTGTGAAATTTGTTGATGACAGATGTACGGTTCATGATCTCTCAAATGGCGATGTTAATATTGCTTCTGGCATCTTATGTCGTGGGCTGTATAAGCTCATAAACTATGAAAGATCTATGAATGATTCAACATGTGCAGTTCATGATTCTCAGGCTATGTGAGATGCAAAGCTTTGGCATGCACGCTTTGGTCATCTGAATTTCACTAGTTTGCTACCCCTGCAGAAATCTGAAATGGTGTCCTCTTTGCCCAAACTTGAGGCACCTAGAAAACATGTTTGTGAAGGCTCTATTTTGGGCAAAATGCAGCGTTCATCCTTTCCAAAAGATGGTTCAGTTTGGGCTACGCAGAAATTGCAGCTTGTACACAGTGATGTCTGTGGTCCTATGCACACACTCTCTTTTGGAAATTACCTTTACTTCGTGACTTTCATTGATGATTTTTCTCGGCATGCATGGGTATATCCATTGAAGGCAAAGTCCGAAGTGTTTTTGTGCTTCAAACAGTTTTTGGTTTTGGCTGAAAATTTGTCAGCATGTAAAATGGGCACCCTCCGTTCTGATCGAGGGGGGGAATATATGTCTTTTGATTTTAATGCATTTCTCGCTGAACGTGGGATAAAACACCAGTGTATAGTGCCGTATACACCTCAATAGAATGGAGTTGCTAAACGGAAGAACAGGTCACTCATGGAGATGGCGAGATGTATGGTCAAGCATCAGGCTTTACCACAGAGTTTCTGGCTTGAGGCTGTCATGTGTGCAGCATATGTACTTAACAGGTGTCCCACTAAAGCGCTACAGTCTATCACTCCATATGAGGCTTGGCATGATCGCAAGTCATCTGTTGCTCATCTGCGGGTTTTTGGTTGTTTGGCATATGCACTAGTGCCTGAACAACATCGCAGAAAATTGGATGATAAGGCAGTAAAATGCATTTTTGTTGGGTACAGTTCTGAAAGTAAAGGCTATCGTCTGTATCATCCACAGACTAAAGGCATTCTGGTTAGCCGTGATGTTGTCTTTGTGGAAGATGCTATTCAGCCATTGCTTTCATGTACTAAGGAGACATCTGTTAGCTCTGAAGACATGTATGATACTTTGATGCCTCTTTTTACAGGTGGACAGTCTAGTGCTGGTCCTAATGAGGCAACTTCTCAGCCTTTGCAGGCTTCATATGAGGATGCAGATCATTCCATTTCTGATGCAGATTTACATGATGCACTTGTTGATGAGAGAGCTGATATTGATCAGGCAAAAACTATGCCAAAATGGCTGGTGCATACTTTGCGTGACAGCAAGTTAGATGCACCTTTGTCATATCATACTCGTTTAGGCTCTCATAGTGCCTCTTTTGCATCAGATTGCTATGTTATGGCTGCGTCTAGCCTCTGCGATGAGAATGAGCCTCTTTCTTTTGATGAAGGACAGAATTCAGAAAATTGGATGGCTGCTATGCAATCTGAATATGATGCTATAATAAAGAATGGTACATGGTCTTTATGTGACTTGCCTCCTGGCAAGAAGGCCATTGACACTAAGTGGGTATACAAGCTGAAGCATACACCTCATGGTATAGTTGACAGGTATAAGGCTAGGCTTGTTGCAAAGGGTTATGCGCAGGAAAGAGGCATTGATTTTGATGAGACCTTTGCACCTACATGCCGTATGACTATTGTTCCAAGCATTTGTGCACTTGCAGCCCATCATGGTTGGAATGTACATCAGTTGGACATTAAAAGAGCATTTGTGAATGGTGACTTGCATGAAGAAGTGTATGTTTTTCAGCCCCCTGGCTTTGTGCAGAAAGGGCATGAAAACTAGGTGTGCAGGTTAAAGAAGGTGTTATATGGTTTAAAGCAAGCACCACGTGCTTGGTATGAGAAGATAGATGCCTATCTGATTGCATATGGTTTTGAGAACAGTCCAACTAAAAGCACCTTATATGTTAAGCGTGCTAATGATGTGCTTCTGATCATTGTTGTCTATGTTGATGACATGTTGCTCACTGGTCCTATTGAGACGCATATTGCTGATTTTAAGGCTGATTTGCATGCCTAATTTGAGATGTCTTATTCGGGGCATTTGCATCACTATTTGGGCATTCAGTTTATGCAAGTTGATGGTGGAATGGCTTTGTGTCAAATGAAATATATTGACACATTATTGCAGTGTTTTGGCCTTGAAGACTGTAAGCCTATTGCCACTCCTATGGAGACAGGTTTACGATTGAGTCTTCATGATGCTTGAGATGCATTTGATGCTCTTCTCTATCAGCAGGCTGTTGGATGCTTGATTTACTTATGCATTACTCGGCTAGATATTCAGTTTGCTGTCTCACAGATGAGCAGGTTTATGCATTGCCCAGGAGTCACGCATTGGAAGGCGGTTAAGCGCATCTTTTGCTACTTGAGTGGTACTTGGCCACTTGGGTTGTTTTATCCCAAGGGGGGATCATTACCGCCAGATTTACATGCTTTTTCTAACTCAGATTGGGTTGGTTGCTCTGACACTCGTGTGTCCACCAGTGGTTCTTGCTTAATGCTTGGTAGCTCATGTATATCTTGGTTGAGCAAGAAGCAGCCTAGTGTGGCCACTTCCAGTTGTGAGGCTGAGTAAAGGGTAGCTTTCACAACGAATGTTGAGTGTGTTTGGCTCAGACGCCCTATGGCTGATTTTGGTGTTGGCCAGTCTTCTGCCACCACCATCTTCATTGACAGTAAAAGCGCATTGGCAGTTGCGAGGAACCCTATGTTCCATGCTCACACTAAGCACATTGAGGTGCATTATCACTATGTCAAGGAGAGGTTCTCTGCTGGGGAGATCAGTTTAGCATACGTGCCCATGCAGGAGAACATTGCAGACCTTTTCACGAAGGCTCTCCCTAGGGAGAAGTTGAAGCTTTCCGCAAAGCTTTGGGCTTACTTCCTTTTGTGGAGTGATTTCCACATAGCTTGGCACTTCCTTATACATGAGTGCCAACTCCTTGTTCACCGCATCACTCCCAGGGGGGATTTGTTGATATATTTAGGTAGTGATGTGTGTGAACACACTAGGACTGCCGGGGCACTTTGTTCTCTCTTTAGGAGGTTTTTTTCCCCCGGCTTGTATATACGCCTATTGCCCTAATGGGCTACTTATCTTTGTACATTCTCTATTAATACACTTACTATTGTGTGTTTCTGCTCCAAGCTTCTTCTTCTTCCTTGTGCTCTTCGCGTGCTTCCACAGACATCTATCTCCAACAGAGGAATGCTTGGAAGAAAGATAGTGAGAGAGAGAGAGAGATGGAGAGCGAGAGACGGGCTATTGTAGAGGATTCAATGCAGAACAAAGAGAGAGAGAGAGAGAGAGAGAGAGATTGGGAGATGGAGAGAGAGAGAGATATAGAAAGGGAGAGAGAGAGAGAGAGAGAGAGAGAGAGAGAGAGAGAGAGAGAGAGAGAGAGAGAGAGAAAGAGAGTTCTAATTTGATCTTGTTTTCTTTGTTTTGTGTTATATTTTCAAAATAGTTGATAAAGAAAAGGAAGTAAAACGAAGAATTTTAATTCAATTAGATAATTGGTTAATTTAATCAAAACTAATTTTAAGGTTTAATATATAAAATTTTGAAAGATAATCAAAAGGAAAACTAGAATTCTATTAATTATTTAATGAAAATGAAAATATGTAACTAAATTAATAGGAAAACTAGAAAATTAAGTCAACATTAAAAAGAAAATAGAAATATGTTAAATAAAGGAAAACAAAATATATGAATATAAGAAAATATAATTAGAAATATAATGAAATAGAAGAAAACATAAAAATTAAAACAAATCTACAAATGAAAATAATAAAGATATAGTTTTTCTGAAAACTTTGTTTAATTTTTCAATGTACTAATTCTTTTGCTTATGAGATTAACTATTTTCTTTCCCATTGAAGTTTCATTAGAAAATTTGAATTTTGGAAGTAAAGCAAAGAGCAAAGTGAAGGATAGTTCCTTTGTCGAGAGAAGATTAAGCACTTTTTTATCCATCCACACTTTAGCAGAATTGATACTTATTTCCGATCTGCATTGTAGCAAAGTCTTTTATGATCCTTATCTATTTCGAGGATTGTATATGTTTCATTTCCTTTTGTATTAGGAATCTACTCCACTCATTGTATATCATGCATGGATGGAAACACTGTTGATGAGTATATGATTGTTAAGCTTTCGAGTTTATCTTTTGCATTGAGTGTGACAGTCAATAGTATGTCATACCATTTCTAAATTCCTCTTGCCCAGACCCACTTTTGTTCCTACCCCTCAGATCGATTTATCTGCAAGTTCCTACTCCCTCTTCTGCATGCTTAGATCTCACCACTCAAGTCCAGGTTGGGCTTCGCAACCTATCCCTAGGAAAGGTGCTTGGTGTGCAAATGCTTCTAATTGGATGGGATGAGGCTGTCAAAAGGATTTTATCACTCCAACCAATGTTCAAAAAAATTAAAAAAATTCTTCCAAAGTGGTCATCTCTAAACTCTTCAAAATCTATTTGATATGACTTACTAGTTTGATTAATCTCTCTTGACTACTTGCATGTTGAAGAAGACGTAGATACACATTAAGCAAGAACCTTTAGTTGAAATTTGGTTGTTTTGTTTGCACCTATCATTTAATGTTCATTTGCACTTTCTTTCACATCCTTATGTTCATGGTTCACACCCTTCTCTTTGTCTGTACATACGTAAGTGTTCATATGAGTATGTATGTATGGTTATGTACTTATGATAAATCCTATAAGAATAAATATCATTTGGGGAAAGCCCTCACTGTGAGCACAAGTTTAAATGTGAGATACCCTATGAATTTTCTATAAATGTGAGTATATGTGAGTGAGTATATGGATGAATAATGCTACATGTACACAACCTTTATGGAAATGTTGATTCAATCTTATGTGCTTATGAATATATGTGAATAGGTATGAATGTACACATGTCCATGTGTGTGCATGTGCATTGATATGCATGAGTGGGTGTATACCTATCTGTATGAGGAGTGAGTATATGCAATAAACTATGTGGCTCTATGTAAACATTAAAGAGATGTTGATAATAGCAAATGTTTAACTATATATGTATGAAAATGTAAAGGTACTTGTGTTATGAATCAATGTATGGCATTTCTCGAAGTTATTGATGTATGTGACCTTGTCACTTGCTCGTATGATTTTGGGTTGTTGGGTTGCATATGTGTAGTGCTATGTGCAAGAGAATATAAGAGTAGGATTTATGTGTTTGCACGCATGCTTGAGGTCAAGTGAACGTGTGAAAGTCATGTGATAGTGTGCATATGTTGTATGAGACATAACCTTTAGCATATAGAAGTCAAAACTTAAAAAGTTTTTCCAAAACTCCCTTGGTTTGGACCCCCTAAACCCTTGTAAACACAAAAACCTTTGTAAATAAAATGGGTGATATTATAGTGAAATAAGAAAATTAAAAGGAAAAATAAAAATGAGAAAAATCAAAATTTGCAATTTGGAAAATTCTAAAAAAAGAGGATCTTTCCATTCCTCTTTAAAACAGATAAGTTGTTAAAGTTTGTAATGATCTTTTTTCATGTACTTCGTATGGAGAGAGGGACAAAGTTTGTAATGATCTTTTTCAGGTACGTCGTATGGAGAGAGCGACAGAAAGAGAGAAGAAGAAGATGAAAGAAAAGGGAGAGAGTCACATAGACATGAACATATCTCTTCTCTTTGCTCCCTCTCTCTTTGAAAGAGCTTTACCCTCCCCCCTATTTTTCTTTCTTTCTTCCTCCATCTACTACGTTTCTGAACAAGCTCGCTTGGGTGGCATGGAAAGGATCACCTGGGCAATGGCCTCGCTTCATGCTGGGTTCAGATGTCAAGAAGGAGGCGAGGAGGGGAGAGAAGCAAGGGGTTGGATCAAGCCCCCTATGTGGGTCGTTCTCCCTGTTCGATGACCTATGTCTGCACACTAGGTATCTCGTGTTGGTGCAAGCCAACCACCAACTGATGTTTTGGATAAAGACTTGAAGTCAAAGGATGAAGAAAATATCAACAATTGAAGAATGAAGATAGATTATGTTAAGGAAATGAAGGCTTGTATACATATGTACATTAATTTGTAGTTAGCTCACTTATACCTTTTGTATGGTCATGAGCTTGTACATATATGCCTATATATACAAGTAAAAAAGTCAGGGCAAGTATGAGAGAGCATGAGATGAGAAGAATTAGATGTTGTAAGAGTCATTAGACATTTGAGAAGTAAGGAAGATATCTCTCATCATTCAGATGTAAACTTTTTGAGAGAAGAAGAAAAATTGTGCCCGATGTTCTGTTCAGTACTCCTTCTGTGTTTAATCTTTTGTGAAATGCTTTTGTACAAGTCTAAATCTATAGTTGATTGACCTCTCTACAAGTTTTTAGATCCTAATTGTGGTCAGGCTGAGAGAATTTAGAGTAGGAACATTTACATCTGTAAATGTGAAGAAGTGAAGTTGCAACAGGCACAAAATTCGATGCTAATGTTTTGGTACGTTCTCCTTCCACAATGTAAAGTTTTGAGCAAGAAAGCACTCATTATTTAATTGGAAGGTAAGCTAGCTATGAATAAAAGCATTTGAATAAACGGGTTGTAGTTTGAGAGAACTATGCATTTAAAGTTACAAGTGTCAAAGTCGATTGTAGAAAAGTATAGTTTTAGACATAGTTGAATTGTTTGGATCATTTCTCAAGCTTTACTGAATCTTTGGAGATGATTTAACTTGGAGAAGGTTCAAAATCCTTAGACAACACACTGTGCAAAGTTACATTAAAAATTTCACACATTTGATCAGTCAATGAGTGAGTTATGTGCAGTAGACTTTTCGAGTAGTGACTCTCTTCAGAGTTAGCTCAAAATTTTGATAATTTGATATTGATCCTCCAAATTGGTAAAGGTTTTGAGTTATTCTTGATATAGAGGTGCTCTAACATCAAGTATAACTTGTTATTTTGGAGATTAACACTCTCCATCAGTGGTATCAGAGCAAGAATCATCAAAATAGAAGAAAGGAGGACCCTATCTGCTACAGTCATACAAAACTCAACATTTGAAGGTTCAAAAGGTGAAAGTTTAAAGAGAAAGCTTGAGAAGGAGGTTTGAAGCTAAGATCAAAAGGAACTTCATTCAAAGTAAAGCTACACTTATTCCTCATAAAGCTTGAACAATTTAATACACAGGTGAAGAAAGTATGGGAGATTCTCTTTAGATAGAGAAACTGAATAGAGGAAACTATCCAACTTGGTCAATGAGCATGGAAGCTCATCTCATGAGAAAAGATCTGATAGGTTACATCACATGTGAAGAAGGAAGACCACAATTCAAAGATCCTAGTGTTCCAACTAGGGATGAACTCTCGCATTTGAAGACTTGGAGAAAGAGAGATGCTCAAGCGAGGAGCATTATCTACATGGGACTCAATCACTACTTGATACCTCATATAAGAGGCCTTGAAAGTGCAAGTGATATATGGAATGCTTTGGAGGAGCATTTCCAAAATACTACAAAGTCAAGGAAGGCATCTTTGTGGGCAGAGTTTACCACATTCAAGAAGAAGTCTTCTCAATCCTTTTCTTATTATGTAACAAGGATGAAGGACATTGCAGATGCATTAGGAGCAGTTGATGAGGATATTGAGGAAGACAAATTGGTAAGGAAAATCCTCACAAGTTTGAGAGGAGATGAGAAATGGAAGCCATTCATTTTGTCTACTGAATTGCCACTAGATCATTTTACTCTTGATCTAAATCAGTTGCTAGGACACATGCGAACTTTTGAGCAGGATGTCAAAGGTGATGGTGATAAGAGTTCAGGTCAAGCAATGTATTCAAAGGATAAGAAGAAGAATAGCAAAGGCAAGCAACAAGTAAATGAAGAAGCAGTTACAACTAGCCAAGCCAACTTCCTAAGAGGAAGAGGAGGTGGCAAAGGTAGAGGAAGAGGCAGAAGCAATAAAGATGGATCCAAAGCTTGCTTGATTTGTGGTAAGACAAATCATTTAGCTCATGATTGTTGGCATAATAATCAGAATAATGGAGGATATAATCAGAATTTTAATTCAAGAGGAAGAGGTGGCAGAAACCAAAGAGGTAATTTCAGAGGTAGAGGTAGTAGAGGTTACTTTGGAAGAAATGCAGGTAAAGGATTTCAAATTCAATCCTACAATAATACCTACTACAATTATGCTTCAGATCACAAGGAGGATTCAACCTTGATTATGAATGCAACTTGTGAAAGGAAAAGTGAAGACCAAAAACTCTTCTACATTGACTCAAGGTGTAGAAACCACCTAAGTGATAATATAGCTTTGATGACTGATTTGGACAATAAGGTAACTAATCATGTAGTTCAAACTCGTGATAATAAAAAGCACAATGTGAAGTCAATTGGATCAATTAAGGCCAAGGATGGAAGTACTCTTCTGAGTAAGGTCTTGTATGTTCCTACAATTCCAAAGAATCTGATAAGTGTAGGGAAAATTGTTGAGAAAGTTTATCAAGTAAGGTTCACTAATGATGGAGTTTTTGTGGAGGACCCTAGCAATGAGTATAAACAAATTGTTTCAAGAAAGAAAGAAGGAAGACTCTTTACATTGAAGATTCAAGGTAATGTTGGTCATGCCTTGTTTACTTATGGAAGACATAAGATCTTTGAGTTAGATCTTTGGCATACAAGACTTGGGCATTTCAATGAAAGAGGTACTAAGGATATGGTTAACAATGGTTTAGTGCTTGGATTGCCTAATGTTGCAGGTCAATATATGACATACAGATGTGAGGCATGCCAATTAGGTAAGGCTCATGAGCAATCATATTCTAAGCATGGTTTCATGTATTCAGAAAAGCTTGAGTTGGTACACACACGTGTGGGGACCATCAAAGGACTTCACTATTAATGGTTCCAGATATTATCTGATTTGTGTTGATGATGCTACAAGGTGGATCACTATATATGTGATCAAAGATAAATTAGAGGTATTCAATACATTTAAACATTATCATGTGTATGCAGAAAGAATCATAGGTCAAAATTTGAAGAGACTAAGGTCACATGGAGGGGGAGAGTATTTCTCTAATGAGTTCAGTGACTACTAATGGAATGCAGGTATAAAAAGGGAAGTTACTTGTACGTACTCTCCTCAACAAAATGGTGTAGTTGAAAGGAGAAATAGAACTCTTGTTGAGTTTGCAAGATCAATGATGAAGGAGAAAAAATGTCCAAATTATTTGCAGGCTGAGGCTATATATACAGTTACATACTTGGTTAATAGGTTACCATGTAAAGCTTTGAAGGGTATGACACCATATGAAGCTTGGTGGGATACGAGACCTACATTAGATCATTGAAAAGTGCTTGGAAGTTTGGCTTATGCATATGTGCCATCTCAATTGAGGCATAAATTAAAACCTAAAGCTGAAAAGTATGTGTTCATTGGATATGATGATAAACAGATGGGTTATAGGTTGTGCAGTCCATCCACAAAGTAATTCCTTGTATCAAAGGATGTTACATTTGATGAGCAAGGTACTTGGTATGCAGGTACAATCAATAATTATGAAGGTGATGAAGAAGTTTTGAATCAAAAGAAAGGTAAATCAAAGGCTCAGATATTTGATGAAGAAGAGAACAATGAAGTAGAAGTTGAAGTTGAAGAAGTGCCAAGGTTTGATCCAGAATGTGATGAACAAGAAACTTTAGGAAGTGGAGAGCTCAGAAGTTCATGAAGACACAAATTGCAACCTATAAGGTATAGCTATGACACTTCTTTTTTTACTACTAAAGACTATGCTTACATGGTGAAAGCACATGAAGACCCTTCTACATATGAAGAGGCAAAAGGTAAGGAAAATTGGGAGAAAGCTATGCACAAAGAGTATGATGCATTGATGTAGAATGATACATGGGATTTGGTTCCTAAACCAAATAGTTAGAAGATCATTGGATGCAAATGGGTCTACAAGACAAAGAGGTATGCAGATGGAAGTGTGTCTAGATATAAAGCTAGATTTGTTGTGAGAGGGTATGCTCAGACATATGGTATAGATTATGATTTGATCTATAGTTCTGTGGCAAAGATGATAACCATCAAGACACTCATAGCCATTGCTACATGTAAAGGTTGGAGATTATGTCAATTAGATATGAAAATGCTTTTCTTAATGGGTATATTTCAGATGATGTCTTCATGGAGCAACCACAAGGGTTAAGAGATAAAAGGTATTCAGAATATGTATGTAAGCTCAAGAGAGCTTTGTATGGTTTGAAGCAGGCCCCAAGGGCATGGAACTATAGACTTGTTAAGTTCTTAAAGGAACTTGGTTTCCAAGTATCTAAAGCAGATAGTAGCTTGCTTGTTAAAGTGAGTGATGATGGGTTCATTTATATGTGCATATATGTTGATGACATAATCCTTACATGTACAAATGAGAAAGCCATACAAAGCCTCAAGAAGTAAATGGAGAAAGATTTCAAGGCTAGTGACTTGGGAGACTTGTCATATTTCTTGGGCATGGAGATCTCATATACTCAACATGGAGTGTATGTGACTCAAGAAAGGTATATGAAGAACTTGTTGATCAAGTTTAAAGGCAAGATTGTAGGGTAGCACCTACTTCAATGGAGGTGAATCACAAATTGAGCAGATATGGAGGAGAAGAATACAAGGATATGAAGGTATATCAAAGTTTGGTTGGTAGTCTAATCTATACTAAATTAACTAGGCTTGATTTGTCATATGCAGTTGGAGTGTTGTCTCAATTCATGCATTGTCCAAGGAAAGAACATTGGGTTGGAGGACAAAGGGTGTTGAGGTACATTAAGGGTACACTCAAGGAAGGTTTGTATTATGGTTTTACATCAGATACAAACAATAGGATATATAGTGATACAAATTGGGCAGGTAATCCTGATGATAGGAGATCAACTTATGGGTACTTGTGTTATGTGGGAGATAAGCTAATCTCTTGGTGTTCAAAGAAGCAACATACGGTTGCTTTATCATCAACAAAGGCAGAATATAAAGAAATGGTTGAAGCTCCAAAGGAGTTCATATGGTTGAAGACTCTCATGAAGAGTTTTGACATCATTCAGAGTACACCCACTATTCATGGAGATAATATGAGTTCATTGTATCTAGCTGCTAACCCTGTTTTCAATGCCAAGACTAAACACATTGAGATTTAGTATCACTTCTTAAGAGAGAATGTGATTGATAAGGAGATTGACGTCATACATACTTCAACAAAAGATCAGCTTGCAGATATGCTAACCAAAAGCTTTGATGGACCAAAGCTACAAAGATTTAAAGACCTCAATTGATGATTGAGGGGGAGCTCTTGGTGCAAGTCAACCACCAATTGATATTTTTTATAACGACTTGAAGTCAAAGGAAAATTGAAGAATGAAGATAGAGTATTTTCACGAAATGAAGACTTGTATACATATGTACATTAATTTGTAGTTAGCTCACTTATACCTTTTGTATGGTCATGAGCTTGTACATATATGCCTATATATACAAGTAAAAAAGTCAGGGCAAGTATGAGAGAGCATGAGATGATAAGAATTAGATGTTGTAGATCCATGAGACATTTGAGAAGTGAGGAAGATCTCTCTCATCATTCAGATGTAAAATTTTTCAGAGAAGAAGAAAAATTGTGCCCGATCTCTTGTTGAGTTCTCACTCTATGTTTAGTCTTTTGTGAAATGCATTTGTACAAGTCTAAATCTACAGCTGAGTGACCTCTGTACAAGTTTTCAGATCCTAGTTGAGATCAAGCTGAGAGAATTGAGAGAAGAACATTTACATGTGTAAATGTGAAGAAGTGAAGTTGCAGCATGTGCAAAAATTTGATGCTAATAATTTGGTCAGTTCTCCTTTCAAGGTGTACATTTTTGAGCAAGCAAGCACTCATTCTTTAAGCTGAAAGGTAAGCTACCTATGGCTAAAGGCATTTGAATAAACGGGTTGCAGTTTGAGAGAACTATGCATTTAAACTTACTAGTATCAAAGATGATTGTCGAAAAGTATAGTTTTAGAAATAGGTGAATTGTTTGGATCATTTCTCAAGATCTACTGAATCTTTTGAGATGATTTAACTTGGACAAGGAGCAAAATCCTTAGACAAAACGTTGTGCAAAGTCTGATAAAAACTTTCACACATTGGTTCATTCAATGAGTGAGTTATGTGCAGCACACTTTTTGAGTAGTGACTCTCTTCACAATTAGTTCAAAATTTTTGATAATTTGATATTGATCCTCCAAAATTGGTAAAGGTTTTGCATTATTCTTGATATAGAGGTGCTCTAACATCAAGTATAACTTGTTCTTTTGGAGATTAACACTCTCCATCACCTTGCCCTCGGTACGCTGGCTCGTATCACACGTTGTAGGCCCGCCCTTCAAGTGAGAAAGGACAAGCAAAAGCTCTTGCGCTTGGAACATGGTCATTGCAGATGAAAGATCGAGATATAGTGCAGAGTGAGACAACTATGCTCATTGATAGAATGTGAATACAACTAGAGTCCTCCAATAAATGTCAATAGGCCGCTACAGTGTGGATTGGTGAATACAATAAGCTGCTATACAGTGTAGATCGGTGATACAATATGCCGCTATAGTGCGGATCAGGTAATACAATATGCTGCTATAGTGCAGATCAGGTAATACAATATAGAATTCCCACTATAGTGTGAGAAGGCACCCACACGATTCTCTTTGATCTTCGTGGCAGAAACTTTTCTTCAACTTTTATCGTCAGACTTCATAAACTTTGGGTCTTCGGCATTCTTCAAATAACTCTCTTTACTTCATAT
>CM035443.1:67542997-67742997 GCA_020310875.1 Ceratopteris richardii
CCATTAAAAAAAGAAAATTTAAGTCTATGGGTTGATTCAAACTATTCTGATGGAACATAAACGGCATTTCCTTCCAAAATTATGCTTCCACCCGCACATCAATTCATTTGTTTCGAGGGTGCGTGTTTTATTTTGAGGGGGGTAAGCTGCCAGGCTTTTCTTTTTTCCTTTTGACATGGAGGTTCAGCCTAAGACTACTCCCTTGGACTTTAATTTTGAAATTACAAATGTACAAGTGAACACGCATAGTACCCATGGGACCCCCCGTATCCCACAAAGCAGAGTAAGACGAGTTACATAGTGTGTTGTCGTAGCTAGGGATTGAACCCCCCCTGCCTGAAGAGGCGAACAACCAATCCAACTCAACTGAGCCACACTCTTTTTTTTTGAGAGAGAGAACAAAAAAAATGAATATTAATATAGAAGAGTTACAACCTATGCTAGGGGCAAACCCTCATCAAATACAGATAAGCACTCCACCTTTTTTTAAAATAACAAGAAGATTAGATTAATGATGATATGTGTAAGTGTATAGAGGGCACGATCCCACACAAGGGTCCCAAATTACAATAAATACTCAGAAAATACTGCTGGACATGGGGACATACATCTAGCAGGATACAAAGTCAGAGAGATATAAAGGTTCCTGATACACAAGCCCATGTACATGAGAAAATCATGTCAAATCTGGAACTAGAGTACAACATAAGTAATGAATCTGTCCAGTGGTTGGGGGAAGTGATATATAGATGTTTAGACTATTGAAAATCCTCAGGAGGGGTTGTCTTGATAGCAAGAAGACACCTCACTGCAATGTCTTTGAACCCTATGAGGCTCTTGAATTTTTGCAACATGTATCTGGCAACATTAACAAGGTGACCAGACCTATGGGAAGTGCATTGGAGAAGCCTCTCTTCCAACACTTTTTTGTGGAGCAGCAATACGTGAAGATAAGTAGGAGATAAGTTAGTGATATCCATTATAGTAGAGTCCTGAATGACCCCATCATTTACAGTGAGGTCATTCGAGCTAGAGTATCCCTTCTTGCAACACTTGTGCTCTTTGACTCCCATTTTGCAATTGTTCCACATAGATAGCCATCCAATCCATATGCTTTCCTCAAGAAAAAGTCAGAATGAGTAAAGTACTTCTCATTAGGGCAACATGCCTTTTTAACCTCCATCCAAGCCTTCCATAATCTACAACAAAGGGAATTGCCTATAGTAACAAAAGAGTGAGGAGACAGAATAATATTCCATAAATAATGATCTTGCAATGATTTATAGTATTCTATATAAAAATGTTTAGTGTTTCTTTTTATGAGGTTAGCCCATATGTCAGAATAATATAGGGATCTAGCTTTGCATTTAGCAACTTTATTAGCAAGGTAGCACATGTTCCACTTGATTGAACTTCTCAGCACAGAAATGGTTACTGAAGAAACTATTTTATAATTATCTAGTCAAATTGTGTACTACATATTTCCTTAAAAAAAGTTTTCCAACATCACGTGGGTATTACAAATTCCAAGGAATACTATTATAAACAGCCTCATACACATCACCATTTATGATATACATGTTTGTACAATTGTGGACTAGTGACATGGGTATTTTAATGCATCTTACAAGCTGAGAATACATATAAGCGAGTGGTCTTGTTTCCAACAACCTGTAGACATTTTCTTCTAGTCTCTTATAAAATAACCCACCACATAATATGTTCCTAAAGCTATCATGTTGTTCAACGCATCCATTACATTCTTCGGACTAAACTATTTTCCTTGTGTGCACTTTAATAAATAGAAATTTGCACCTTCATCATTGTCCTCTTCTACATTGACTGCAAAGTCGTCATCCACTGCCAATGCATCTGATAAGTAGTTGCCATCAACTTCAAATATAAAATTGGAAAAGGATGAGTCTTTTGCTTCATCTGACTCACTCATAGGAGTCATAGTATGGTACACCCAATTTCAAATGTGGCATTTGTTGATGCATCTTTTCCAGTGACCATGGATACAATGAAAGCAATAACATGTTAGTTCTCTAACACCAATGCAATGTCCACATAACCTTGAATAGCCACGAATCAAATGCAAGGATTGAACTTGAGATATCCCCTTACAATCCCAAGCCTTCTCCTTGTTCACCTTGTCAATCTTCACTTTCTAAAAGACCTATGTGACATCTCTCCCTTTTGACTCTCACAAATGTCCCCTGAGAAATTTCACAACATCTGTAGCACACTTCAGCATTGCAGCTTCAGGTTTAAGTTGTTCATGTGTTAGCACCCTTCTCACAAGTGCACCTACACCATCATGTTCTCCCTTCCCGTGCCCTGACTCAAAGAAGTTCCATATCATATTCATGCCTGTTAGCGTGGGATATCTTCCTACGAAGTAAAATAAATTTTTAGCTTTAAATTGAGAAGTTGCACCATCTGAACATACCGAATGTTGGCTTGATTCAAGATTTAGCTCTCTCAACCATTTCCAATGTAATTGGAAACAATGTTGCACAAAAAGGGTGTCATACTTCTTGTTATCGGATATGAAGAAGTGGATTACCTTTTTAGGAATACTCTCTAAACTAAAATATGTGATATGCACAAAAATAGTTACCTGTACAGACCACCAATGCACAAACTGTATTTCATTTTGCTTGCGAAATGTATAGTTTTCTACAAAATCAACTAGTGAAACCACAACATCACCTGGAAATTCAGAGACACACATCTTAAACTGGTTTGCTTTCCATAATTAAATGAAATTGTGCTTGATAAATTTCTTTAGAGTTTTCTTAAATAATCATGTTACAACTTTAGGATCATGTCCCTCTTTATGAATTCTTTCCTTTTATGAACTTGCCCTTCATACATTGACTCGACATCTTCTAAGATCTTTATAGGAATATGATATTCCTCAATGCTAGTCTCTCTCAGACACCACTTTGAATTGTTACTAATTAGCACTTACTAGTTAGCTTGTTACTAATTAGCTTGTTACTAATTAGCTATCACTAATTAGCTTGTTACTAATTAGCTATTACTAATTAGCTTGTTAGTAATAAGCTATTACTAAGTAGCTTGTTCTTGGTTGGTTGTTTGTACTTAGCTATTACTAATTAGCTTGTTACTAATTAGCTATTACTAATTAGCTTGTTACTAATAAGCTTGTTACTAATTAGCTTGTTACTAACTAGCTTGTTACTCATTAGCTTGTTACTAATTAGCTATTACTAAATAGGTTGTTACTAATAAGATTGTTTCTAACTAGCTTGTTACTAACTAGTTATTACTAATTAGCTTGTTAGTAATTAGCTATTACTAAGTAGTTGGTTCTTGGTTAGCTGTTTGTAATTAGCTATTACTAACTAACTTGTTACTAATTAGCTTGGTACTCATTAGCTTGTCGCTCATTAGCTTGTTAGTAATTAGCTATTACTAAGTAGTTGGTTCTCGATTAATTGTTTTTAATTAGCTATTACTAATTAGCTTCTACTAATTAGCTATTATGAAGTAGCTTGTTAGTAACTAGCTATTACTAAGTAGCTGGTGATTGACTAATTGTTTGTAGTTAGCTATTACTAATTATCTTGCTACTAATTAGCTATTACTAAGTAGATCGT
Source organism: Ceratopteris richardii (assembly GCA_020310875.1). Taxonomy (NCBI): domain Eukaryota; kingdom Viridiplantae; phylum Streptophyta; class Polypodiopsida; order Polypodiales; family Pteridaceae; genus Ceratopteris; species Ceratopteris richardii. The sequence continues at coordinate 67,546,627 of CM035443.1, forward strand.
TCTGTGTTAGCTATTTGTAATTAGCTATTTCTAATTATCTTGTTAGTAATTAGTTATTACTAAGTAGCTTGTTACTAATTAGCTATTACTAAGTAGCTGGTTCTTGGATTGTCATTTGTAATAAGCTATTACTATTTAGCTTGCTACTAGTAACCTATTACTAAGTAGCTGGTTCATAGTTAGTTTTGAGAAATTAGCGACTACTATTGTAGCTAGTTCTTAGTTAGTCATTAGAAATTATCTACTCCTATTTAGCTTGTTAGTAATTAAATATTACTAAGCAACTAGTTCTTGGTTAGCTATTTGTAATTAGCTATTACTAATTAGCTTTTACTAATTAGCTATCACTAAGTACCTGGTTCTTGGTAGTTGTTTATAATTAGCTATTACTAATTATCTTGTTACTAGTTACCTATTACTAAGTAGCTGGTTCTTATTTGTTAGTAATTAGCTATTACTATTTAGCTTGTAAGAGTTTGTTATTATTAAGTAGCTACTTCTTGGTTAATTGTCAGTAATTATTTACTACTACTTATCTTGTTACCAATTAGCTATTACTAAGTAGCTAATTCTTGGTTAGTTGTTTGTAATAAGCTATTTCTAAATAGCTTGCTACTAGTTAGCTATTACTATTAGCTTGTTACTAGTTAGCTATTACTATTAGATTGTTATTATAAGTTACTTGTTACTAGTTCTTGTATAATTCACTAAAATCGTGAACTGATGATTGAGAAAAGGATTACCTAAGATACATCAAGATGATTTCTACCAAGTCGAGTCTTGCTTATATCATTCTTATTTGGTGACACCATGCTCTCAATCTTCCAAAATGTGATAATCAGATGCTTGACTCTTGTTTGATACATGTGGTACAGGCTGCCCTACTAGTTGCCTTCAAAAAATTATGATCAGAATCAACTATACCTAACCGTCTAATCGTATCATAGACGACTTTGCTGCTTACTCCCAATACCCTAGAAGGTCTTGAAATATTTATCTGATTTGTTGATGAATATGCATCACTATTTAGAGCCATCATCAATGATGATCTCTTGAACACAAGGTCATCAAAATTCTTTGTCATACCTTGTAGTGTATTCTGAAGATTGATGAAAAGGGCACACGTTACATGATCTTTGTTACTACCCATTGCATCAAGCAGTTGCCCAATACGTGGACTCTACAACATCCTATTTAGTGCCTCAATTTATCTTGACAACATAAGTGTCTAGTTTGATTTTTAAAATACTTGATGACCTTATCCACAATGCCATCCAAGTTGCTTGAACTGAAATTATCATTACCCTCCACATTAGTGCCCGACCTTGACGTTATTGTGTCTCTATATTTCCTTTTCTTTTCCTTCCATTAACATATTAATGCTTGCTGATCACTATCCACTACTGGTATTGTATTAACTTCCATCAGTTTGCTTGTTCGAGGTTGCCCTGCATCAACACACTACAAATGATGAAGAAACCACCAATATAATAACATTTACCACTCATCAATCCACTTTATTATATTGACTTTACATTGAGTATGCTCATCTGATATCATTATGTGCTCCATCACTTACGTATGTAGACTTGTTATACCACTTTTGAACCTACAACAATCATCCAAAACCTTAGATGTTAGATACAATGAATGAACAATATGATACTAAATGGACATTGTTAGGCATACTTTCAAACCTACAACAATTGTCCACAATTTGAGATGTTACTCATATATAACTTCGCTTCTTTTAGAGAATAGGAAAAAAGTAGATTAACGAGGGAACTGTACAAAATGTTAAAGATACTGACGGTCAAGTGACCATCCGTATGACCATTTAAAACCGATCATCGAGATGTCTCGCGACCGTCGGTATATGCATCGGTATGAGCATCGGTATATCCGTTGGTATAAGCGTCAATAATTTACTAGAAATTACCAGTGCTCATATCGATGGTTATATCAAGGTCGTGTTTTAAAGATGTTGGTGCAAATCACAAGCCTACACATTTGGCTTGTAGTTCATATTCATATGAAGCTCCATGGAAACAATTGCTAAGGAAGAACTCATCTTTACAAATCTAAAAGTAATTCTTTTGACTTGAGAATATTTGTAATCACCTACCAAGAAAACTCGTGGAATTGTTAGTTAGAAAAGTATGTACTTAATTAAGGGAATATTTCCTAGAATGAAGGATCATTTTTAGAGAGACCCAAAAGTGACTTCAAATTCAAATTCGAATGCAACACTTATAAAAAGTCACTTGAAAAAGTCAGGGTGAGGGTAGTCATTTCCCAAGCTCTCCATTGCCATTTTCTATGTGTGTAATGCCTACATTGTAGCCTACTCTATTCTCGATCATAAGGCTATGATTACCAAGCCTATGATCTTGTACAACATTGTTCATTAATACATTATATATACATTATTCATCTATGATATCTCTGATATAGTCATTTCTAAATGTCAATGTGTGCTGGTCATATCTCACTCATTTCGTGACCAAATTCAATGATCTATAGCTTGTTGGAATCAGATTCAAGGTACCGATATGCTGACAAAGTTTGAACCAAATCTATTTAGCCAATTTGAAGAAAAGAGCATCGAAGCACTCACTCGTCAAACTTTGTAGAGGTCCTAAAAAATCGGGGAAATGGTTAATTTGCTAAATTGATTGGTATGTGTATAGTGGATCATTTCAAGTGATTTCACTTCAAATCATTAGTTTACTAATCTAATTAGGTACCTCTAAACAGAATCTTTCCAATTCCTACTGTACTAGTAGCACTCAACATTAGAAGCAACAAGTGTATGATCAAAACTAGAAGGTTTTCATTGACCCTTCTATTTAGAAGTCTCTTTTGATTTAATCTTTTCATGCATCATTTCCAAAATACATATGCACTTTTATGGTTTCATTGAAAAGCTAAGAGGGCTCACATATCAACTCTGAAGTCACAAAGGGCTGGTACTAAGTAGGATTTGGCACTACCTAGTCATCACTTGGAGTGTCAATCCATCTTTCCCACAGTGGTATTAGAGCAAAGCTAAGGTAACATGGGAGATGGTTTTCCTTCTTTCATTGATAAATGGACAGGAACAACTATCAAGCATGGTCTCTAAGGATGAAATCATACTTACAAGGTAGGAGCCTTTATGGATATATCTCTGGAGATGAGGAGATGCCCATATTTAGAAGCAAATGAAAACCTACAAGGGAAGAACATGAACGACTCAACACATGGTGTGCCAAGGATCCATTAGCAAGGTCTTACTTACTGAACTCAATCTCTGACTTTCTTGTTCCACATATTAGGAACTGTACGACATCCCAAGAGACTTGGGAAACATTGTCTTCTTATTTCTCTTCAAACACAAGGGCCAGCAAGAATCAGTTGTGGATTGAATTCACAACTCAAAGAAAGCAACCTAAGCAAGCTATCTCAGAGTATGTGACAAAAGTTAAAGATGTAGGATATTAGTTGGCAAGCATAGGTGAAGAAATTGAAGAGGAGCATATTGTAAGGCAAGTAACCAATGGCATTAAAGCTGATGACAAATGGGAGAGCTTCACAACTGCCATGGACTTGTACATGGACATGGAGATTCCAAACCTTCGCACACTCATGGAGCAACTATTTACCCATGAAGCCAAGTTCAACAAGAATGAAGATTCATCAAGAGGTAATAGCTCTTCTGCCCTATAGTGATAAAAATAAGTCTAAAGAGAAAGGCAAGAACAAGAAGGTAGAAGATGAAGGAACTACCTCCCAAGCAAACTATGCACGGAGAGGTAGATCATCAAGAGGAAGGGGTAGAGGAGGTAAGCAAGGTAGGGGGAGACCTGATAACTCCTCACCATGTAATATTTGTGGTTTTTCAAATCATACTAAAGATGAGTGTTTAAGGAACTTTAAGAACTAGAGAGGTAGAGGTTATCAAAGAGGTGGATACAAACAATGAAGAGGTAGATTTAATCACCACCAAGGATACATCAACAACTACAACAACAATTACAATAGCAACTACCAAGGAGGATACAAATCTAGAAAGGATTACAACAAGTACACAGAGGAGCAAGAAGATTCTCTTTTGATTATGAACATGACTTCAAACAGGTGTAAATGATGACCATCTCTTCTACATTGACTCACGATGCTCAAATCATGTGGTAGGCAATGTAGCTCAACTCTCTGACCTTAAAGAACCAAAGGGTAAGCATCAAGTACAAATCGGTGATGACACCAAGCACTAAGTGATTAAAGTTGGAACTGTTAAGACCTCTGATGGGAACAAAAATCTATTGAGTAGGGTTCTATATGTACCAACTATTACCAATAATTCGATGAGTGTTGGACAGATTGTCAAAAAAGGTTTGCAGGTTAGATTCCACCAATATGGATCATTTGTGGAGGATCCTAAGCATGGGTTCAAGAGAATTGCCAAAGGAGAAAAAACAGGTAGACTATTCACTTTTGAACTTGAGGATACAAGGAACATTGCACTTTATAGTTATAAAGATCAAACATTATCAGAGCTTGAAATTTGGCATAAAATATTAGGGCATGTAGGTGAAAGTACCTTGAAACACATATGTAGAGATCAATGTGTGCTTGGGATACCTAATGTATCCAAGCAACACATGATTTATAAATGTGGTGCTTGTTAGTTTGGAAAGTCTCACAGGTTACCCTTCTCAAGGAAAGGCTACATTCATGAGGACTACCTAGAACTTGTTCATACAGATGTATGGGGACCAAGCAAGGATCCCTCAAACTCTAGATCAAGGTATTATGTATCCTTCATTCATGATTATAGTAGGTGGACTGTATTATAATTTATGAAGCACAAAGAGGAAGTATTCAGTTGCTTTAGAAAGTATCTTGCACTTGTTGAGAATCAAATAGGGAGAAATCTAAAAAGGCTAAGGTTAGATGGAGGAGATGAGTACTTCTCAAATGATTTTGATGCATTCTTGCAGGACAGAGGAATCAAGAGTGAAATTGCCACAAGGTACATCCTTGAGCAGAATGGGGTAGTAGAAAGAAGAAAGAGATTGATTGGTTAGATAGCTGGATGAATGTTAAATGAGAAAACATTACCTAACTACTTGTGGGCAGAGAGGTTATCTATTGCCACTTATGTTGTAAAGAGATTGCCATCCAAATCTCTTGATGGGATGACCCCATATGAAGGATGGCATTGTAGCAGACCTTCACTTGATCATTGCAAAATCTTTGGATGTGTAACATATGTGCATATCCCTTCTCACATAAGAGGTAAGCTAGAACCTGAGGCAAAGAAGTGCATCTTCAATGTATATGATTTAAATCAGAAAGGTTACAGGCTCTACAATCCTTCAAACAAGGAGTTTCCAAGCCTCACTAAGGAGGAGCCTACTCAAAATGAAGACACTAATTCAAATGATCAGGACATCATCAAACTTGAAGAGTTCAAAGCATGGAAGTCCAAAGGCAAACTCAAGATGAAGAAATTGGAAGATATACCTGAATCTTCCAACCAAGCAATTAGGAGATCACAATGGGAGAGCAATTGGCCAATCAGATATCGGCATGACACTTCTCTTGTCACTAAGCACTCTGTTTATCTTGAAAAAGATTTGTCAATCGAAGAACCATCATCATATGAGGAGGCAAAGAACAAAGCAAAATGGAAGGAAGCTATGGATGAGGAGATTAAAGCACTCAAGGAGAATGATACTTGGAACTAGTACCAAAGAAGGAGTCTATGAAGGTAATTTGTTCTAGATGGATCTACAAGATCAAAAAGAATTATGATGGATCAATAAGCAGGTACAAAGCTAGACTTCTGGCTAAGGGTTTTGCACAAAGCTAAGGTATTGATTATGAAGAAACCTTCTCACCAATGGCCAAACTGCCAACCATTAGGATATTACTAAGTGTGGCTACATCAAAGAATTGGAACATGTATCAGTTGGATGTAAAAAATGCATTTCTAAATGGTTGTCTTTCAGAAGAGGTGTACATGTCACAACCTCCTTGCTATGAAGACCCAAATAAGGTAACATATGCATGCAAATTGAATAATGCTCTTTACGGATTCAAGCACGCACCTAGGGCATGGAGCCATAGGTTGACCACATACCTTCAGGATCAAGGTTTTGTGATGAGTAAAGCAGATACTTCGCTATTCATCAAGAGAAATGATTCAGAGGTAATATACCTAGGTGTATATGTTGATGATATCATACTTATAATGATGCTAATGGCATCAAACAGATCAAGAACCAGATGATGAAGGAGTTCAAAATTAGTGACCTTGGATCACTAAAATATTTTGTTGGACTTGAGTTAGTCTATACTAACTGTGGAATTTACATTATTGAGAGAAAGTATATACAGGATATGTTGAAGAAGTTTCATTTGCAGGATGCCAAAGTTGCAAGTATTCCAATGGAGGTGTAGAGGGGGTAACCGGATCTATACTTTCAGTACCCCTCTACTCAAGGGAGGTTCTCCTTAGGTAAGTATACCCTGTAACATGATTGTGTGAGGTACTACTTGAGAAGATAAACCGAAGATGCTGAAAAGGTCAATTCGTCCAAGATTGAAAAAAAATTACGCTAGTACACAAAAGATAAACTTGTTAATAGTACAATGGTCTCGTCACTCCAAAAATGAACTAGGACATCTCAACAGAGAGAAAGTATACAAACACAGAGAAGCTATACAATAGTGTGAGTCATCATCACAAATGCTATGAACTCCAGCTTACAAGTGACTATCCCAGTATATCCAATCTCACTGTCATGCCAGCTGCGCCCAACGCTAAAGCTTTCACTCTGTATATTCTCCAATAGAGAAGCCTCTTCTACAGTGGGCAAAATCACATCAGTGAGCACAGAATAATCAAGGAGAAGCCTGATTAGAACAGTCTCAAAATACCAGAATAACACAAGTAGACCCAAATTGACAAAACCTAGAATCACAGAGAGACGACAGTGAGTGTATCCCTCAGCTTCCTAAATCTTTGTATATCCTTCTGAATGGACCCTTCACTAACATATATCTCAGACCATCTGTGCCCTTAAACCAGTGCAAACTGCTACTTAAATAGAGCTCCAAGACAAGAGAGTGACTTCCATCGGATTCCATCATTTAAGGCATCATCACTGTTCACTACACACGCGCGTCCAGGAGAGTGGCTTCCAGCGGATCCCATCATTTACTGCACCATCACTAGATCCCATCATTTACTACACCATCACTGTTCGCGCTCATCTGACAAAAGTGGAGGGAGAGTTTGCTAGTTTTGGGTAAGTAGTCTAATCCTAGTATTGCCAGCCAACTGACTCAAAAGTGCCTGAAGACTTCGGAATATGGCCTTGACTGCGAGACTCTTTCTTATCATGAACCAACACTTCATTTAAGAACAAATGTTCAGTATCTCCACAAATCTGATAGCCGACTTGATTTTGGCGGCGAGGACGAATTTTCAAGGATGAATTTTGAAAGCCGAATTTTGAGGGATGAATTTTGAAGGCTGAATTTTGAAGGGTGAGTTTTGAGAGAAAAATTTTGAGGGAAAAATTTTGAGGGCTGAATTTTGAGGGACAAATTTTGAGGGCTGAATTTTGAGGAATGAAGTTTGAAGGATGAAATTTGAAGAATGAATTTTTTCTGACCCGACAAAGATGAAATGAGGGCAAATCTTGAGCAGTGAACTCATAAGGACGAAAAGATGTGGCGCTCAGATGAACTCGTTTTTTTGGGGGGTTGGCCTACAATCAGGATGAAGTCTTGCTAGATTACAGGAGCTAAACCTAAAATTAAGTGCTCATGAAGGTGATGTTCTTGAGGATATTACCGGTTGTCAAAGCATAGTGGGAAGCTTGAACTATGCTACCTTGACAAGGATAGACATTGCTTATGGAGTAAGTGTGCTAAGTCAATTTATGCATAAGCCTAGGGCACCTCACTTGGAGGCTACCAAAAGGATCTTGAAGTACCTTAAGGGTACTCAACATCATGGTTTGTATTTCCCATATACATAAGACTTGGATATTAAAATTTATTTAGATGCACATTGGTTAGGATGCAAAGATGATAGGAGGGGTACCTTAGGATACCTTTCATTTGCAGGTGATAAGGGAATATCATGGTCTTCAAAGAAGCAACCTACTATTGCTTTATCTTCTACAGAGGCCAAGTATAGAGGATCAGCCAATCCTACTCAAGAGGCCATATGGATAAGATTATTGTATATAGAATTGGGCTTGCATACTACATCTCCAATGATTTTTTGGGGATAATACAAGTTCATTACACATTGCAACTAATCCAATTTATCATGCTAGGACCAAGCATATAGAGGTCCACTATAATTATGGGAGAGAGAAGCTACTACGCAAAGATATTCAGCTGGCATATTTTTCAACTAATATGCAATGTGCAAATTTCTTGACTAAAGATGGTACAAAACTTTATAGGTTTAAAGCAATGATTGGATTGCAAGATACTCATGAAGATTGAAGATGAAGACCAAGCCTAAATGTTTGTCTTCAGGAGGAGTTGTTGGTGCTAATCACAAGCCTACACGTTTGGCTTGTAGTTCATACTCATATGAAGCTCCATGGAAACAATTGCTAAGGAAAAATTCATCTATACCATTTGTAAAATTCATTCTTTTGACTTCAGAATATTTGTAATCACCTACCAACAAAACTTCTGGAATTGTTAGTTAGAAAAGTATCTACTTCATTAAGGGAATATTTCATAGAATGAAGGATCACTTTTAGAGAGAGCCAAAAGCAAATTCAAATTCAAATTGTAATGGAACACTTATAAAAAGTCACTTGAAAAAATCAGAGTCAGAGTAGTCATTTCCCAAGCTCTCCATTTCCATTTTGTTTGTGTGTAAGGCCTACATTGTAGCCTACTCTATTCTCCATCATAAGGCTATAAATACCAAGCCTATGATCTTTTACAACATTGTTCATTAATACATTATATATACATTCTTCATCTATGATATCTCTGTTATAGTCATTTCTAACTGTCAATGTGTGCTAGTCATATCTCACTCAGTTCATGACCAAATTCAATGATCTATAGCTTGTTGGAATCCAGGTTCAAGGTATCTACATGCTGACTAAGTTTGAAGCAAATCCATTCAGCCAATTTGAAGAAAAGCGCATCGAAGCACTCACTAGTCAAACTCTGCAGAGGTCCTAAAAAATCGGGGGTAATGATTAATTTATTAAATTGATTGCTATGTGTATAGTGGATCATTTCAAGTGATTTCACTTCAAATCATTGGCTTACTAAGCTAATTAGGTACATCTAAAAGGAGTATTTTCAATTCCTACTATAATGGAAGCACTGAGCATTACAAGTAGCAAGTGTATGATCAAAAGTAGAAGGTTTTCATTGACCCTTCTATTTAGAAATAGTCAGTTTTGATTTAATCTTTTCATACATCATTTCCAAACTACATAGGCACTTTTATGGTTTCATTGGAAAGCTAGAAGGGCCCACATATCAACTCTGAAGTCACAAAGGGCTGGTACTAAGCAGGATTTGGCACTACCTACTCATCACTTGGAGTGTCCATCCATCTTTCCCAACAGTGGTATTAGAGCAAAGCTAAGGTGAAATGGGAGATGGTTTTTCTTCTTTCATTGATAAATTGGACAAGAACAACTATCAAGCATGGTCTCTAAGGATCAAGACATACTTACAAGGAAGGAGCCTCTATCGATACATCTCTAGAGATGAGGAGATGCCCATATTCAGAAGCAAATGACAACCTACAAGGGAAGAACATGAAAGAATCAACACATGATGTGCCAAGGATGCATTAGCAAGGTCTTACTTACTCAACTCAATCTCTGACTTTCTTCTTCCACATATTAGGAACTGTAAGACATCCGAAGAGACATGGGAAACATTGTCTTCTTATTTCTCTGCCAACACAAGGGCCAAGAAGAATCAATTGTGGATTGAATTCACAACTCAAAGAAAGCAACTAAGCAAGCTATCTCAGATTATGTGACAAAAGTTAAAGATGTGGCTGATCAGTTGGCAAGCATACGAGAAGAAATTGAAGAGGAGCATATTGTAAGTCAAGTAACCAATGGCATTAAATCTGATGACAAATGGGAGATCTTCATAACTGCCATGGACATGTACATGGACATGCAGATTCGAGACCTTACCATAGTCATGGGGCAACTATTTACCCATGAAGCCAAGCTCAAAAAGAATGGAGATTCATCAAGAGGTAATAGCTCTTCTTCCCTATACACATATAAAAATAAGTCTAAAAAGAAAGGCAAGAACAAGAAGGTAGAAGATGAAGGAGCTACCTCCCAAGCCAACTATGCATGGAGAGGTAGATCATCAAGAGGAAGGGGTAGAGGAGGTAAGCAAGGTAGGGGAGACCTTATAACTCCTCACCATGTAATATTTGTGGTTTATCAAATTATACTACAGATGAGTGTTTCAAGAACTTTAAGAACTAGAGAGGTAGAGGTTATCAAAGAGGTGGATACAAAAAATCAAGAGGTAGATTTAATCACCCCCAAGGATACAAAAACAACTACAACAACAACTACAATAGCAAGTACCAAGGAGGATAAAAATCCAGAAAGGAATACAACAACTACACAGAGGAGCAAGAATATTCTCGTTTGATTAAGAACATGACTTCAAAGAGGTGTAAATGATGACCATCTCTTCTACATTGACTCAGGATGCTCAAATCATGTGGCAGGCAATGTAGCTCGTCTCTTTGACCATAAGGAACCAAAGGGTAAGCATCAGGTACAAACAGGTGATGACACCAAGCACTCAGTGATTAAAGTTGGAAATGTTAAGACCTCTGATGGGAACAAAAATCTATTGAGTAGGGTTCTATATGTACCAACTATTACCAAGAATTTGATGAGTGTTGGACAGATTGTGGAAAAAGTTTTGCAGGTTAGTTCAACCAAGATGGAGCATTTGTGGCAGATCCTAAGCATGTGTTCAAGAGAATTGCCAAAGGAGAAAAGACAAGTAGACTATTCACTTTTGAACTTGATCATACAAGGAACATTGCACTTTATAGTTATAAAGATCAAACATTATTAGAGCTTGAAATTTGGCATAAAAGATTAGGGCATGTAGGTGAAAGAACCTTGAAACAAATATGCAGAGATCAATGTGTGCTTGGGATAGCTAATGTATCCAAGCAACACATGATTTATAAATGTGTTGCTTGTTAGTTATGAAAGTCTCACAGGTTACCCTTCTCAAGGAAAGGCTACATGCATGAGGACTACCTAGAACTTGTTCATACAGATGTATGGGGACCAAGCAAGGATCCCTCAATCTCTAGATCAAGGTAATATGTATTCTTCATTCATGATTATAGTAGGTGGACTGTATTGTCAGTTATGAAGCACAAAGATGAAGTATTCAACTGCTTTGAGAAGTATCTTGCACTTGTTGAGAATCAAATAGGGAGGAATCTAAAAAGGCTAAGGTTAGATGGAGGAGATGAGTACTTCTCAAATGATTTTGATGCATTCTTGGAGGATAGAGGAATCGAGAGAATCTTTGGATGTATAGCATATGGGCATATCCGTTCTCAAATAAGAGGTAAGCTAGAACCTAAGGTAGAGAAGTGCATCTTCATTGGATATGATTTAAATATGAAAGATTATAGGTTCTACAATCCTTCAAACAAGGGATTCAATGTTAGTAGAGATGTTGTCTTTGATGAAAATGACTCTTGGTTTGATAGTGAATGCAGGAAGATAAAACTACCTTATGACTTGAAAGAGGAGTTTCCAAGCCTCACAAGGAGGAGCCTAGTCAGAATGAAGACACCAATTGAGATGATGAGGACATCATCAACCTTGAAGAGTTCAAAGCATAAAAGTCCAAAGACAAACTCAAGATGAAGATATTGGAAGATATACCTCAATCTTCCAACCAAGCAATTAGGAGATCAGAATATGAGAGCAATCAACCAATCAGATATGGGTATGACACTTCTTTTGTCACTAAGCACTTTGTTTATCTTGAAAAGATTTGTCAATTGAAGAACCAACATCATATGAGGAGGCAAAGAACAAAGCAGAATGGAAGGAAGCTATGGATGAGGAGATTAAAGCACTCAAGGAGAATGATACTTGGGAACTAGTTCCAAAGAAGGAGTCTATGAAGGTAATTGGTTCTAGATGGATCTATAAGATCAAAAGGAATTTTGATGGATCAATAAGCAGGTACAAAGCTAGACTTGTGGCGAAGGGTTTTGCACAAACCTAAGGTATTGATTATCAAGAAACCTTCTCATCTCTGGCCAAAATGCCAACCATGAGGATATTGCTAAGTGTGGCTGCATCAAAGAATTGGAACATGTGTCAGATCGATATAAAAAAAGCATTTCTAAATGGCTGGATTTTAGAGGAGGTGTACATGTCACAAACTCCTTGCTATGTGGACCCAAACAAGGTGACATATGTATGCAAATTGAATAAAGCTCTTTATGGATTGAAGCACGCACCTAGGGCATGGAACCATAGGTTGACCACATACCTTCAGGATCAAGGTTTTGTGATGAGTAAAGTAGATACTTCTCTATTCATCAAGAGAAGTGATTCAGAGGTAATATACACGGAATAATCATATCATAAAGAACTATCCAAAATTGGCTGCTAAAGAGGCAAAGAAGAAAGAGGCTGGAATGGTTGTTGCAGAGGCCTCTACACCAAAAACAGAGTTTGCTAATCTTGTGCAGAAAGAAGAATGGGTGTTTAATACTGTCTGGAGTTTTGACCCATCTTCTCATGAGCAGTGCATGTCTGCAGTAGACTCAGATGTTTGCCAGTATTTTGAAAGTGGGGCAACCAAACATATTACCTCATAGCGTAGTTTCTTCTCTTCACTTGAGCTTGCCCCTACAGGGAATACTCTTACGTGTGCCAAGAACTCCTCTTATCCTATTATGGGAGTTTGTAAGATCATTTTGACTACTGCTGATGGTAGTTCTTTCACTTTGTCAGATGCTTTATTTGGGCCAAGGATCAAGAAGAACCTATTATGAGTTTTTGCATTAGCCAAGATTGGTTTGGTTGTGAAATTTGTTGATGACAGGTGTATAATTCATGATCTGTCAAATGGGGATGTGATTATTGCTTCTAGCATTTTATGTCGTGGGCTGTATAAGCTCATAGACTATGAAAGATCAGTAAATGATTCTCAGGCTATGTTAGATGCAATGCTTTGGCATGCATGCTTTGGTCATCTTAATTTTGCTAGTTTGCTACACCTGTAGAAATCTGAAATGGTGTCCTCTTTGCCCAAACTTGAGGCACCTGGAAAACATGTTTGTGAAGGCTATATTTTGGGCAAAATGCAGCATTCGTCCTTTCCAAAAGATGGTTCAGTTCAGGCTACTCAGAAATTGCAGCTTGTACATAGTGATGTATGTGGTCCTATGTAGACACCTTCTTTTGGGACTTATCTTTACTTCGTGACTTTCATCGATGATTTTTCCAGGCATGCATGGGTATATCCATTGAAGGCAAAGTCAGAAGTGTTCATGTGCTTCAAACAATTTTTGGTTTTGGCTAAAAATCTATCAGCATGTAAAATGGGCACCCTCCGTTCTGATCGAGGGGGGGAATATATGTCTTCTGATTTAATGCATTTCTGGCTGAATGTGGGATAAAACACCAGTGTACAGTGCCATATACGCCTCAATAGAATGGAGTTGCTGAATGAAAGAATAGGTCACTCATGGAGATGGCGAGGTGTATGGTCAAGAGTTAGGCTTTACCACATAGTTTCTCGCTTGAGGTTGTCATATATGCAACATATGTACTGAACAAGTGTCCCACTAAAGCACTGCAGTCTATCACTCCATATGAGGCTTGGCATTATCGCAAGCCATCTGTTGCTCATCTATGTGTTTTTGGTTGTTTGGCATATGCATTAGTGCCTGAACAACATCGTAGAAAGTTGGATGATAAAGTAGTAAAATGTACTTTTGTTGGATATAGTTCTGAAAGTAAAGGCGATCGTCTGTGTCATCCACAGACTAAACGCATTCTGGTTAGCCGTGATGTTGTTTTTATGGAAGATGCTATTCAGCCATTGCTTTCATGTACTAAGGAGAGATCAGCTAGCTCCAAAGACATGTATGATACTTTGGTGCCTCTTTTTACAGGTGGACAGTCTAGTGTTCGTCCCAATGAGGCAACTTCTTAACCTTTGCAGGTGTCATGTGATGATGTAGATCATTACATTTTTGATGCAGATTTACATGATGCACTAGTTGATGAGAGAGCTGATATTGAGTAGGGAAAAAATATGCCAAAATGGTTGGTGCAGACTTTGCGTGACAGCAAATTAGATGCACCTCTGTCATATCGTACTCCTTCAGGCTCTCATAGTGCCTCTTTTGCATCAGATTGCTATGATATGGCTGCATCTAGTCTTTGTGATGAGAATGAGCCTATTTCGTTTGATGAAGCACAAAATTTAGAAAATTGGATGGGTGCTATGCAATCTCAATATGATGCTATAATGAAGAATGGTACTTGGTCTTTATGTGACTTGCCTGCAGGCAAGAAGGCCATTGGCACTAAGTGGGTATACAAGCTGAAGCGTAAATCGGATGGTATAGTTGACAGGTATAAGGACAGGCTTGTTGCAAAGGATTATGCATAAGAAAGAGGCATTGATTTTGATGAAACCTTTGCACCTACATGCCGTATGACTACTGTTTGGAGCATCTGTGCACTTGCAACTCATCATGGTTGGAATGTACATCAGTTGGACATTAAAACAACATTTCTGAATGGTGACTTGCATGAAGAAGTGTATGTTTTTCAGCCCCGTGGCTTTGTGCAGAAAGGGCATGAAAACTAGGTGTGTAGGTTAAAGAATGCATTATATGGTTTAAAGCAAGCACCACGTGCTTGGTATGAGAAGATACATGCCTATCTGATTGCATATGGTTTTGAGAATATTCCAATTGAAAGCACCTTATATGTTAAGCGTGTTAATGATGTGCTTCTGATCATTGTTGTATATGTTGACGACATGCTGCTCACTGGTCCTATTGAGAAGCATATTGTTGATTTTAAAGCTGATTTGCATGCCTCATTTGAGATGTCTGATTTGGGGCATTTGCATCACTATTTGGGCATTCATTTTATGCAAGCTGATGGTGGAATGGCTTTGTGTCAAACAAAATATATTGACACATTATTGCAGCGATTTGGCCTTGAAGACTGTAAGCCTATCACCACTCCTATGGAGAAAAGTTTACGACTGGGTCTTCATGGTGCTAGAGATGCATTTGATGTTGTTCTTTATCAGCATGCTGTTGGATGCTTGATTTACTTATGCATTACTCGGCCAGATATTTAGTTTTCTATCTCACGGATGACCAAGTTTATGCATTGCCTAGGAGTCAAGCATTGGCAGACGGTTAAGTGCATCTTTCACTACTTGAGTGGCACTCATCTACTTGGGTTGTTTTACCCCAAGGGGCGATCACTACCGCTAGATTTGCATGCTTTTTGTGACTCTGATTGGGTAGGTTGCTATGACACTCGTGTGTCAACTAGTGGCTTTAGTGTCATGCTTGGTAGCTCATGTATATCTTGATTGACAAAGAAGCAGCCTACTGTGGCCACTTCTAGTTGTGAGTTTGAGTATAGGGCAGCTTTCACAGCTACTGTGGAGTGTGTGTCGCTTAGATGCCTTATGGCTGAT
Source organism: Ceratopteris richardii (assembly GCA_020310875.1). Lineage (NCBI taxonomy): Eukaryota > Viridiplantae > Streptophyta > Polypodiopsida > Polypodiales > Pteridaceae > Ceratopteris > Ceratopteris richardii. The sequence goes on from CM035443.1 coordinate 67,562,383, forward strand.
TTGGGTGCTGGCCAGACTTTTGCCACCACCATCTTCACTGACAGTCAAAGCGCATTGACAGTTGCGAGGAACCCTGTGTTCCATGCTCGCACTAAGCACATTGAGGTGCATTATCACTATGTCAAGGAGAGGTTCTCCGCTAGGGAGATCAGCTTGTCATATCTACACACGTATCAGAACATTGCAGACCTTTTATCGAAGGCTCTACCTAGGGAGAAATTTGAAGCATTCCACAAAGCTTTGGGCTTACTTCCTTTTGTGGACTGATTTCCACATAGCTTGGCACTTCCTTATACATGAGTGCCAACTCCTTGTTCACCGCATCACTCCTAGGGGGATTTGTTGATATATTTATGTAGTGATGTGTGTGAACACACTAGGACCGTCGAAGCACTTTTTTCCCTCTTTAGGAGGTTTTTTTCCCCCGGCTTGTATATACCCCTATTGCCCTAATGGGCTACTTATCTTTGTACATTCTCTAGTAATACATTCAATATTGTGTGTTGTGCTCCAAGCTTCTTCTTCTTCCTTGTGATGTTCACGTACTTCTAGAGACATCTAACTCCAACATTAACCACCATCCAATGTCTTTGAAGTAACCCGAAATCTTCATGTAGAAGACAATCTTCAAATACATCATATGAATGGCCTATCCATACCACCAAGCTGCTGATGGCCTATCCATAAGCAAGAGTGTGAGCACAATCTTCTTCTCCAAGAAGAACTCCATAGTCGTGCTCAACATGCTCCAAAATAGCATCATGGATGCCCCATGTGCTAAGAGGCACCACCTCTATTGAGGGACCAAGCTTCCAAAGCTTGTGTTGAAATAGGTGAAGGGTACATAAACAATGAGCCAATGGCTTCTTATATAGTATTGTGTGTATCTTGAAAAGCACATAATAAAACACACGATCGCTACCGTCATACCATTTCTTCCAAAAGCACTCTATTCATCGTGATTGCTCAATCGATATCAGGACGACTCTTTGTGTGCTTTTATATGAGAAAAGAAGGAACAAAAAAACTCACACTGCTGCGTGCTAGTGTCCCTGGGTATTGAGCCCAGATGGGCTCAATGGGACGTAACTGTCTTATCCACGAGTGCTAGGCACTTTCCTTGTACAAGGAGTAATAAAATATTGTACACATGTTTTAATACCTGAAGATTTTGGAGCCTTTTGGACATTTACTCCAACAATCCCCCGTTCAATGTCAAAATGGTATAAACTGGACTAGATCTGCAAACTTTGTTCATCTGCAAACTGTCATAAGATTCAAGCTTGTACTTCTGAATTGAGCTTCAAAAATTCTTCTTCAAAACTAAATTTGACTTTCCTTCAAAAAACCTGAACTTGCTGAATATGAACCATAATAGCTCAGAAAATATGCAAACTAGATATCCAATAGTGTACACATCAAGCAATCACTGCTTGACAACGAATGTAGCAAGTACTAATAGCTACTTAGTAATAGCTACTTAGTAATAGTTACTTAGAAATAGCTACTTAGTAATAGCTAATTGGTAACAAACTAATGTATTAATAACTATTTCTAATAGCTTACTAACGACTAGCTTCTTAGTAATACCTAATTAGTAACGATTTAATTATTAATAGCTAATTACTAACAAGTAAGCTAGAGTAAGCAACTTAGTAATAGCTAACTAGTAACAAGCTAATTACTAACTAGCTTAGTAGTAATAGCTGATTACTAACAACTAACTAAGAACTAGGGACTTTGTAATAGCTAAATGCTAACAAGCTAATTAGTAATAGCTAATTACAAATAACTAACCAAGGACTAGCTACTTAGTAATAATGAACTGGTAACAAGCTAAATAGTAAGACCTAATTACTAATGGCTAACTAGGAACCAGCTACTTAGTATAGCTAATTGTTAACAAGATAATTAGTAATAACTTAGTAACCTAGTAATAGCTAACTAGTAATAAGCTAATTAGTAATAGATACTAACAAGTTACTGAGAGTCAACAACTCACTAACTAGTAATAATCTAAATAGTAATAGATACTTAGTAACAAGTAACTTAAAACCAGCTACTTAGTAATGGGTAACAAGTACCAACCTAATTAGTAATATCTAGTTACAAACAACTAACCAATAAGCCATAAACATGGATAGTAATATTTATAATATTACTCAACACGACAAGCTTACCTCTCGGAAATTTGAATCCACCATCAGAGAATCCAGAGATTCTTTGCTACACATGTTCTGCTATCTTAGCACCACATTCAGGTCCTAAACAGTTGACTCACACACGACAATCTGCTGCAAAACAAATATAGTGATATGCATGGTTGCATGACATAAGGTGCACTATAAAACTCAACCTCTCCTCAATATTCAAACCACATGCTATGCATCTGGAGAAATTTGACTCCAATATACTCCACTACACGCAACGGAAGTTAGAGAACCTCTTCTAGAATCGGCCCTATAAAACACATGCTTGCTAAAACCTGATTCACTCACAAGTCAAAGATCTAATGGCTCTACCAATTGGTCCACACACCATAAACTCTGTTAGCTTTCTAACAAGCTAAATAACATTCCATTGCAAGTTCATTTGACAAGGTAACCGACTGCACAAAGTTAGACTACCTGCATCTTAGGTTATCCAGAAAATTGAGCTTCATAAGAAATGTTCCGAGTAACTACTGAAGAATGATATGATAGAGATATTTGATATATAAAGAGTATGAGAGATACATTTCCAAAAAGATATCATATGCATTAAATGAATAAGTACGTGGAGACATATTACCTTCACAAGGTGGCTGTGTACAAGAAAGGCATGCATCTGGAATACCTTTGTGCCTTGTAGCATAGAAATGATGTACCTTGTAATATCTATTGGTGTGAGAATGGTCAACATATGCTTCTACACCATCTCCTTGTCATCTCCAGATAGTTTCACATTCAAATGAGCTCTTTATATAGAGCTATGGCCATGGGACTTTTCACCTACCCTTTCATCTTTTCTCACCCCTTGACCTTTCTTTTCTTGTCCTTTGTCCTTGCATTGCATTGGGTGGCTTTTGGTACTCCATATCACTTCATATGGATAAGGTCACGACTTGTTTGAGTATTCCATCTATCAAAAAATATATTTGCATTTATTCAAGCCATAAATACAAATTCTCTTTTTAATTCAACACTCTAGTATAAGGTTATGAGTGTTCGCTTTATATTTTTAGGGTATACCTTCAATTTGGGCTTACAGAAAATACATAAATGATGAAGAGGTAATAAATGAGAGATGAGTATGTGTCGAGCCTCACAATTGGAGATTGCACATGTTCCATAATTTCAACACTCCCTCTCAAGCTACGATTGGGATTCCATGCTACTCTCCAATTCTTCTCCTCTTCGCCTTTTGCTTCTTTTGCCCTAGTATCTCTACTTTTGATTGATCGGTGATCTTCCTTCTTTGCTTTGAATCTGCTTTGGCTTCTTTTTTGCTTCATCCTTGCTTCTTTGGCTCTTTTCAAGAGCTTTTCTTCAATTTATAACATAAACTTACTTCATACAAGCTCATAGAATGAAATGAGATCACCTTGGTTCTACTTATCTTTGTTGCTTCAATCTCTTCCTTGTTGTCCTCTCTTTGCAAATATTCTTCTTCTATTCCTTCATGGCTTCATTTATTTTAGGCTTGCATGCTTTCCTTTGATCCTCCTTCATCTTTGGATCATCTTTGACTTTGTCTATGGTTGTTATTTGCTTTGCACCTTCTTTTGACATTGTCATGGTAGTCATGCTTCCTTTTAACTTCATGACTTTTTTTGTGCATCTTGGTTGCTCCTATCTTCTAACCACTCCTTCCATATAGGTGGCTTCTCCTAGTGCTTTAATTTACCTTTGAGGCTGCTCTTACTCTTTCTTTGACTCTTCCAAATTTGAAATTTGGTTGGCTCCATTTTCTTCTTTGGACTTGTCTTGGATCTTCAAATCCTTGCAAGCTAACTCCACCTTGCTTCATAATCTTTGATTCATTCTTCATGGCTAGTTGTATACCTGCAAAATCACCAATGGCTGATCATAGATGAAATCTTTCATGAGTTCTTTTCATGTGAAGCATTCATAGCTTGCACCTCTTCCAAGCTTTCTTCATCAACTACAAAACAGCACAACAAATTCTGAATGTGATCAATGGTGCCTCTTGCACCTAACAAGGGTTGCCACTCCTCTTGGGATGGTCTTAATTTCCCTTACATAGGCTTGCCACTCCTCTTGGAATGAAATTACTTGCGATAGGTTTGCCACTCTCTTTGGTGGTCTTACTTGCCTCAACCTTTCACTAGACTTTCTCTTGGCTTTGGTGCTTCTTGCACCTAACATAGGCTTGCCACTCCTCTTGGGATGGTCTTACTTGCCTCACATATAGTTTCCATTCCTCTTGGGATGGTCTTACTTGTCTTTACATTGGCTTGCCACTCTCTTTTGGTGGTCTTACTCGCCTCTACATAGGCTTGCCACTCTCTTTGGTGGTATTACTAGCCTCAATCTTTGACAATAAATTCACATGGTATAAGCTTGGAATCTTACCTCAACCCTTAGCATTGCAAATGAACTTCTTTACCTTCATTTACCTCAATCAACTTTAGTCATGTTGTCACACTTTTGATGAGTGACTCTACCTTCCACCTTGGCACTTGCGTGTGCTCCTTGAACGTTGAGGAGTGTCTTCAAGTAGTTGTTGAGCTTTCAACACTTCATGGCAGCCCTTCTTTGGAGTCTTATACTCCTTTCACTCTTCAAGAGTCTTCAAATGGGAATCCTTGCCTTGGACACCTTCAGCTTGGGTTCTAATCTTCAAATCTTCAAGTGTTTGAAAACCTTTTAGCTTGGGCTCCTTCCTTTACTTTGGCTCCAAGCTTTGCATCCTTCCTTCATCCAAGCTTTGTCCACTTTTCTTTGGCTTGTCCAATGTGAGCATTGAGTTGATTTCCTATCTCAACTCAAGAATCAAATGCTTTTAGTTATCATAACATAAGCATATATACTTTCTTTTGCAAATCTACCTCAACGCATTTTATCCACAATCTATAGCTGAACATGAGCAACCTTTCATGATTCGATATCATGCTAACAAATAAACATAAGTATGTATACAAGTCAACAACAATCTGAGCATATATTTAGCTCTCTTTATGCCAATTGACATGGCTACATAGACCTGCAAATTTCAGCTTGTATAGGCTTTATAAAATAGCCTACTACTCATCCACACATTATCGAACATGTATATATAAACTCCTTGACCACACGTGCATACATTATTTCATTTTGACATCAATTGTCAACTCTAAATTCAACATATACTCAACCTACGTAGGATTGTCCGAAATTGTTGGCATTCATCATGAGCATAAGCATCAGAAGCATGCATAGATAAGCATCTTCATTGCATGAGCATATAATGCTATCATCAAGCATACATAAAATCTTCAAACTTCAGCCATGTACATAATCATAACTTGCACTTCATTCAATTGAGTGCAATACCTCAAACATGCATACAATCTTCACATGCAACTATATGTAGTTGCTCATGCAAGATTCTTTTCTTGAATCTTCATCTCATTCTATTGGTTGCTCATAGATCCTAGACCAAGTGATTGGTATCACTTATAACATGCCTCAATGATCATAAATGTATAGTAGGGAGTAGCACAAGAGAGTGCATGGCTTCAAATAACATAAATCAATGATATTGTCTTACATACAAGGCTTCCTCTTCATAGCAAATGAGTGTTGCATACTCCATGAGCTCATAGCTCCATGCTTTCCTTTGATATCTCTGCATCCTCTTCAAGATCCCTTTGGGCATCCAAGGTCTCCACTCCCAATGCTCTGCAACCAAAGCTCTGATACCAAAATGTGGAGAAATTTGACTCCAATTTACTCCAATACACACAACGGAAGTTAGAGAGCCTCTTCTAGAATTTGAAATGTAAGACACATGCTTACTCCAAGATCTAATGGCTCTGTCGATTTTTCACACATAGTAGGCTCTCTTGGCTTTCGAAGGAGCTAAAGAACACTCCATTTAGAGTTCATTTGACTAGGTAACTCAGTGCACAAAGCTATACTATATATCATCTCAGGTTATGCAAAAAACTGAGGTTCAAAAGAAATGTTCTGAGTAACTAGAGTATGAGGGATAAGTTTTCCAGCAAGATACCATATGCATTAAATGGGTAAGTACATAGAGAGATATCACCTTCACAAGGTGGTTGTGTACAAAAAAGGTATGCGGCTAGAATACCTTTGTGCCTTGTCACATAGAAATGATGTACCTTCTGATATCCATTGGTGAGACAATGACCAGCATATGCTTCCAGAGCATCTCCTTGTCATCTCCACATAGTTTCACTATCAAATGGGCTCTTTATATAGAGCTATGGTAGGGACTTTTCACCTACCCTTGCATCTTCTCTCACCTCTTGACCTTTTCTTTCTTGTCCTTTGTCCTTCCATTGCCTTAGGTGGCTTTTGGTACTCCATATCACTTCATATGGATAAGGTCATGACTTTTTTAAGTATTCCATCTATCTAGATATATATTGGCTTTTGTCCAAGCCATAAATACAAATTCTCTTTTTAATTCAACACTCTACTCTAAGGTTATGAGTGTTCCCTTTATATTTTTAGGGTATACCTTCATTTTGGCCTTACAAAAAGTACATAAATGATGAAGAGGTAATAAATAAGAGGTGACTATGTGCCAAGCCTCACAATCAGAGCTTGCACATGTTCCATAATTTTCAACAATGCACATGGATGCGCACATGAAAATTTTGATGGCTATATACATATATATATTGTGTCCTATATGTTTTCTTTCTTAATAAATTTCTTGCAGGTGCATATTCGGAGAGAGAGAGAGAGAGAGAGAGAGAGCAAGATTTGGAGCAACATTTTCTGCAGAGAGAGTTGGCTTTGTGCAACCTTTCCATATCTCCATCTTTATCTCCTGGAAACCTTTTAATTCTTAATACATGAAGTTTCCACTATTGTGCATGGATTTTCATTCCCCCTCGACTTCTACACATGTTTGTGCATAGCGACCAGACACAGACTGCAAGAGATTGATCACCTTCAAACTATGGATGGAACTTTGTTCTTTATCTGATCTATAAGCCAAACATCAGTACAACTTTCAATCATGACACTGTTAGTCTATGGAAAATTGTACAAAATAGGATAAATACAATCGATAACATCATTACAAAATAGGCTAAATACAGAATCCTATGAGAGCTAATCCATTTGGACAATGTCACGTGTGGATAGTAACCATTACAAAGAGGTGTTGTAAGAAGGTGAACAATAGAACTAAATAGTGAAATCAGTTCCCTCACTTTGAAATTATTTACTACTATCCAAATCATATCATTGTGAAAAGGCATCATGAGAGGAACGATTGTAAAATTCATTCAAATGCGTTCCTAATGTTTATGATGGCATTAAGACTTCAAATTATTTCCAAATTGGTGCTTAAGTTATGTAAAAATGCCATTTTGACCATGTAATACCAAAAGAAGAATTGTTTACATCATTACAATCAATGACATAATTGAGCTATCAAATATTTATAGGGTATATAATATGAAGCAGAGACAAAATATTTTAATAACATCGATACAAAATAGGCTGATCACAAACTGTCATGATAGCTAATAGATTTGGATGATGCCACACGTGCGGATAGTAACCATGACACAATACAATGATCTAAGAGGGTGGACAGTGGTACTATTCTTTCAAAAGATCCTCTATATCAGGTACACCACCTCCGTTCAAGTGTGATCGAGTAGTTTGCCTCCTTGTAACTGGGTGCAAATCGCTGGGCTTCTTCTATCCTTTCATTAGTACTTGCAAGTTTCTTTTTGCATTTGCCATAAACTATGCTAGAGTGGCATCCTCTTGTACATGAACACCTATAGGCTTTTTTGGGGATCCACACATGTCAAAAAACTGAGGCTAGGTTACAATAGTTTTGCTTCGAGGAGGTTTCATTTGTAGCATTCGTCATAAGAACATCTCTATTTGGACTCTGATTAGGATCAAAAGTTGTATTCTGCGGATGACCTTTGTTTGAACAAACAACGGGATAATTATCAACTACAGAGTTGTGACTAGCTAGATGAATATATGAGCTGCTAACATTCCATCTAGGCCACTATGAAAAAAAATGCATGTGAACTCTGTATCATGCATGTTGTCAATTGGACAAGGATCCACATAAGCATCCATTGTAGACAGTGTTTGGAGGAAGGATGTAATATTTTCTTTCTCTTTGAATGACGAAGATTGGGCATAAGTTTTACTTTCAGGGAATTGTGTACGTCCAACATTATCACTTGTTCCAAGCTCCCTATCGTATGCAACATCAGCATTGTTGGTAATTGTTCCTATTAAGGTACGAGCAACGTCTTAGCACAATGAAACCAGCTAGATTAGTGTTCCACTAGAGGGTTAAAGAGTAAGAAAGAGATAGTTGATGGACGACTTATTGCAAACAACTAATGAAAAACTAGATCCTTAGTAATGGTGAATTACTAACAAGCTAATTAGTAATAGCTAACTACTAACAACTAACAAACAATCACCTACTTAGTAATAGCTAATTAGCAACAAGATAATTAGTAATAGCTATCTATAAACAACTAACCAAGAACTAGTTACTTTGTAATAACTACTTAGTAACAAGCTAATTAGTAATGGCTAATTTTCAATAGTGAATTAATAATAGCTAATTAGTAATAGCTAATTAGTAGTAGTTAATTAGTAATAGCTAACTAGTAGTAGCTAATTAGTAATACCTAATTAGTAATACCTAATTCATAATAGCTAATTCAACATTGCTAATTAGTAATAGCCAATTCCTAATAGCTAATCATTAATAGCTTATCAATAATAGCTTATTAGTAATAGCTGCTTATTAATAGCTAATCAATAATACCTAATCAATAATAGCTAATTAGTAATAGCTACTTATTAATAGCTAGTTTGTAATAGCTATGTCATAAAAGCTAATTCGTAATAGGTAATTTGTAATTGCTAAATCATAATAGCTAATGATTAATAGCTAATCACTAATAGCTAATTAGTAATAACTAACTCATATTAAGTAATTCATAATAGCCAATTCATAATAGCCAATTCATGATAGCTAATCAATAGTAGCTCATCAGTAATAGCTAATTAGTAATAGCTAATCAGTAATAGCTAATTAATAATCACAAATTAGTAACAAGCTAGATAGTAATAGCTAACTACTAACAACTATCGAACAATCAACTACTTAGTAATAGCTAATTAGTAAGAAGCTAATTAGTAATAGCTAATTAGGAACAACTAACCAAGAACTAGTTACCTCGTAATAGCTACTTAGTAACAAGCTAAGTAGTAATGGCTAATAGGGAATTAATAATACCTAATTAATAATAGCTAATTAGTAATAGCTAGTTAATAATAGCTAATTAATAATAGCTAATTTGTAATAGCTAATTTGTAATAGCTAATTCGTAATAGCTAATTTATAATAGCTAATTTGTAATAGTTAATCAATAATAGATAATTAGTAATAGCTAATCAATAATAGCTAATCAATAATAACTTGTCAATAATAGCTAATTATTAACAAGCTAATTAGTAATAGCTAATTAGTAATAACTACTTAGTAATAGCTGATTACTAACAAACTAAATACTATTTCGTAATAGCTTTTTCATAATAGCTAATTAGTAATGGGTGATTAGTGACAAGCTAATTAATAATAACCTACTAATAAGCTAACTAGGAACTAGCTACTTAGTAACAGCTAGTTAGTAATAGCTACTTAGTAATAGATAATTAGTAATAGTTATGATGAATTAGCTACTTAGTTATAGCTACTTAGTAATAGCTACTTACTAATAGCTACTTAGTAATAGCTACTTAGTAATAGTTACTTAGTAGTAGCTACTCAGTAATAGCTAATTGGTAACAAACTGATATATTAATAGGTATTTCTAATAGCTAACTAACGACCAGCTACTTAGTAATAGCTAATTGGTGACGATTTAATTATTAATAGCTAGTTACTAACAAGTAACCTAGAGTTAGCAACTTAGTAATAGCTAACTAGTAACAAGCTAATTAGTAACTAGCCTAGTAGTAATAATTGATTACTAACAACTAACTAAGAACTAGGGACTTTGTAATAGCTAAATGGTAACAAGATAATTAGTAATAGCTAATTACAAATAACTAACCAAGGACTAGCTACTTAGTAATAACGAACTGGTAGAAAGCTAAATAGTAACAAACTACTAGTGCAATTACCTCTCAGCCAACCACCGTCCAAGAACCTACCACCACAGTAGCAGAAATTCCCACGACCATTAGTGCGGTAGCGTTTTCGTTCCTTATACACAATGTGGAAGCTAAACCAAGGAACACCACGTTTGATTTTGAAATGCCAGATGCTTTTTCAAATGAATTTCAGTTTTCCGAAGGCCAGTTTTTCAATCAAGAATATGAACGACCAAGCTACCCTACCACTCCACCAGATCAACCACAAGGAGAAGTAGTATCCAGCTCAGAAGAAGAAAGAACAGAAATAGATGATGAAGATGGCGATGATGAAGCCAACCAAGGCACTCATGAATCTCAAGAGCATGAGCAAACTGATGAACAGGAACAACACATGGACACCCAGGGTGACACAAGCACTTACGAGGATGATAAATAAGAAGCAGTGGCCTACACATTGGCAATCAAGAAGATGTACTGCACCATAGAAGCAATTTGGGCACACAAAAAGCTATCTGAGGTAGAAAGCCAAGCGCTTATAGAATAGGAACTCGTCACAGGAGGCTTCGAAGAAGCATACATCAAAGGCTTCAGAGAACTAGTTAAGTCTGTAGGCACAAATGAGGCATTAAGATATTTGCAGAGAAAACCACTACCGCAGTTTGACCCATGTCGAGTTCGATTATTATCCAAACTGGGACAATACTTTCGTGTACCGACCGATGCTCAATCATCACAATAGGCCCGGGAAGCCCGCCTCATACGTGAAGGTTCTTTGGCATAAGAAACAATTGTCATCGACTCCGTGCCTGACACTACTACTGTACATACCACCTTTGTTACCAAAGTACCCACCACTCCTCTTTCACCCACTGCCCATCCAATCTCTCCCATACACCCTACCTCTCCTAGACCATCCACGTCTTTGGATAGTGCCATAGCAGAAGCCTTTGTTGCCTCAATTCCTCTCACCCTTTCCGCACCCACACAACCTAGATTATCTCCACTACAAGAAAAAGGGGGGCGTAGCGATGCCCCCGAATTGAAAAAAAAACGGGAAGCGTCACTTATGCGACGAGGTCGTCGCATAAGCGATGGTCAAAATTTTGATTTTTTTTTCCCGACCTTTGTTGCATAAGCGATGCTAGCGTCGCTTATGCGACGCTAATTAAAGAGCGTCGCTAATTTTGTCGCTGCCTAGCGACGGTGTGAGCGACGTTGGCAAACTGCAAAGCGTCGCATATGTGATGCTCTGGAATGTAAAAAAATATTTGATTTCTCCCGGCACATTTGTGCCAAGACTTGGACGTGAGCAAGAAGAGACCGAGAGAGAGAGAGAGAGAGAGAGAGAGAGAGAGAGAGAGAGAGAGAGAGAGCGTGAGAGAGAGAGACATGGCCACACAAACTAACAGCAAGCAGGTATGCGCACACACACACACTTACACACACATACATATGTACACACACACATATACACACATAGACACACACACACATACACATAGACACACACACACACACATACACACAAATACACACAGTTATACACACATACACAAATAAGGTTGGATACACACATGCACACATAATGCATACACATGCACACACATATACACATACATATACACACACATACACAGACACATACACACACACACATACACACACACATACACACACACATACACACACACATACACACATACACACACATATATGCATACACAGACACATAGAGAGAGACATGCACACACATACACATACATGCATACATAATGCATATGCATATGCGTACATCCATACATAGTTACAAGCATACACACACATATGCATACATAATGCATATGCATATGCGTACATACATACATACTTACATGCATACACACACATATGCATGCATAATTTAGATGCGTACATACACATACATAATGCATATGCATACATACACATACATAATGCATACACACACATATGCATACATAATGCATACACACACATACACACATATGCATACATACACACATAGACACATACACACATAGACACATACACACACATAGACACATACACACACATAAACACATACACACTCATAGAAACACACACATACACATAGACGTGCACACACGTACACACACATATACACACACATACACACATAGACACATACACACATAACGATGCATTCACACACATACACATGCATACACACATAGACACACATATACACACACATAGACACACATATACACACACATATACACATAAACATACACACTCATAGACACACATAATGATGCATTCACACACATACACATGCATACACACATACACACACATATACACTTACACATCCAAATATACACACTCATAGACACACATTCATACACACACACATCCAAACATACACACTCATAGACACACACATACACACAGATGCGCACACACATACACACACATATACACACACACATACACACATTGACACATACACACATAATGATGCATTCACACACATACACATGCATACACACATAGACACACATATACACACACACATACACACATACACACACATATGCATACACACACACACACATAGAGAGACATACACACACATACACATACATGCATACATATGCATACATAATGCATATGCACATACACACACATAGACACATACACACACATAAACACATACACACTCATAGACGTGCAGCGACACATACACATAGACACACACACATACGCACACATATACACAAACACATACACACATAGACACATACACACATAGACACATACACACATAGGCACATACACACATAGACACATACACACATAATGATGCATACACACACATACACATGCATACACATGCATATGCATACATACATGCATACACATACACACATAAACACATACACACACATAGACACATACACACTCATAGATACACACACATACACATAGATACACACACATACACACACATATACACACACACATGCACACATACACACATACACATGCATACACACAGATACACATGCATACACACACATACACATGCATACACACATACAGACACATATACACACACATACACACATACACACACATATATGCATACATATAATTGCCCAGGAGTCATGCATTGGAAGGCGGTTACTATTTAGCTTGTTACCAGTTCGTTATTACTAAGTAGCTATTCCTTGGTTAGTTATTTTTAATTAGCTATTACTAATTATCTTGTTACCATTTAGCTATTACAAAGTCCCTAGTTCTTAGTTAGTTGTTAGTAATCAGTTATTACTACTAAGCTAGTTACTAATTAGCTTGTTACTAGTTAGCTATTACTAAGTTGCTAACTCTAGGTTACTTGTTAGTAATTAGCTATTAATAATTTTAGGTCGTGGGCTGTATAATCTCATAGACTATGAAAGATTAGTAAATGATTTGGCATGTGCAGTAAATGATTCTCAGGCTAGTTTGCTATGCCTGTAGAAATCTGAAATGGTGTCCTCTTTGCCCAAACTTGAGGCACCTGGAAAACATGTTTGTGAAGGCTATATTTTGGGCAAAATGTAGCATTCGTCCTTTCCAAAAGATGGTTCAGTTCAGGCTACTCAGAAATTGGAGCTTGTACATAGTGATGTCTGTGGTCCTATGCAGACACCTTCTTTTGGGAATTATCTTTACTTCGTGACTTTCATCGATGATTTTTCCAGGCATGCATGGGTATATCCATTGACGGAAAAGTCCGAAGTGTTCATGTGCTTTAAACAGGTTTTGGTTTTGGCTGAAAATCTGTCAGCATGTAAAATGGGCACCCTCCGTTCTGATCGAGGGGCGGAATATATGTCTTCTGATTTAATGCATTTCTGGTTGAATGTGGGATAAAACACCAGTGTATAATGCCATATACGCCTCAATGGAATGGAGTTGCTAAACGAAAGAACAAGTCACTCATGGAGATGGCGAGGTGTATGGTCAAGAGTCAGGCTTTACCACATAGTTTCTGGCTTGAGGCTGTCATATATGCAGCATATGTACTGAACAAGTGTCCCACTAAAGCACTGCAGTCTATCACTCCATATGAGGCTTGGCATGATCGCAAGCCATCTGTTGCTCATCTATGTGTTTTTGGTTGTTTGGCATATGCATTAGTGCCTGAACAACATCGTAGAAAGTTGGATGATAAAGTAGTAAAATGTATTTTTGTTGGATATAGTTCTGAAAGTAAAGGCAATCGTCTGTGTCATCCACAGACTAAACGCATTCTGGTTAGCCGTGATGTTGTTTTTATGGAAGATGCTATTCAGCCATTGCTTTCATGTACTAAGGAGACATCAGCTAGCTCCAAAGACATGTATGATACTTTGCTGCCTCTTTTTACAGGTGGACAGTCTAGTGTTCGTCCCAATGAGGTAACTTCTCAACCTTTGCAGGTGTCATGTGATGATGTAGATCATTCCATTTGTGATGCAAATTTACATGATGCACTAGTTGATGAGAGAGCTGATATTGAGCAGGGAAAAAATATGCCAAAATGGTTGGTGCAGACTTTGCGTGACAGCAAATTAGATGCACCTCTGTCATATCGTACTCCTTCAGGCTCTCATAGTGCCTCTTTTGCATCAGATTGCTATGCCATGGCTGCATCTAGTCTCTGTGATGAGAATGAGCCTATTTCGTTTGATGAAGCACAAAATTTAGAAAGTTGGATGGGTGCTATGCAATCTGAATATGATGCTATAATGAAGAATGGTACTTGGTCTTTATGTGACTTGCCTCCAGGCAAGAAGGCCATTGGCACTAAGTGGGTATACAAGCTTAAGCATAAATCGGATGGTATAGATGATAGGTATAAGGACAGGCTTGTTGCAAAGGGTTATGCATAAGAAAGAGGCATTGATTTTGATGAAACCTTTGCACCTACATGCCGTATGACTACTGTTTGGAGCATCTGTGCACTTGCAGCTCATCATGGTTGGAATGTACATCAGTTGGACATTAAAACAACATTTCTGAATGGTGACTTGCATGAAGAAGTGTATGTTTTTCAGCCCCATGGCTTTGTGCAGAAAGGGCATGAAAACCAGGTGTGTAGGTTAAAGAAGGCATTATATGGTTTAAAGCAAGCACCACGTGCTTGGTATGAGAAGATACATGCCTATTTGATTGCACATGGTTTTGAGAATATTCCAATTGAAAGCACCTTATATGTTAAGCGTGTTAATGATGTGCTTCTAATCATTGTTGTCTATGTTGACGACATGTTGCTCACTGGTCCTATTGAGAAGCATATTGCTGATTTTAAGGCTGATTTGCATGCCTCATTTGAGATGTCTGATTTGGGGCATTTGCATCACTATTTGGGCATTCATTTTATGCAAGCTGATGGTGGAATGGCTTTGTGTCAAACAAAATATATTGACACATTATTGCAGCGTTTTGGCATTGAAGGCTGTAAGCCTATCACCACTCCTATGGAGACAAGTTTACGATTGGGTCTTCATGATGCTAGAGATGCATTTGATGCTGTTCTTTATCAGCAGGCTGTTGGATGCTTGATTTACTTATGCATTACTCGGCCAGATATTTAGTTTTCTATCTCACAGATGAGCAAGTTTATGCATTGCCCAGGAGTCAAGCATTGGCAGACGGTTAAGTGCATCTTTCACTACTTGAGTGGCACTCAGCTACTTGGGTTGTTTTACCCCAAGGGGCGATTACTACCGCCAGATTTGCATGCTTTTTCTGAATTTGATTGGGTAGGTTGCTATGACACTCGTGTGTCCACTAGTGGCTTTTGCGTCATGCTTGGTAGCTGATGTATATCTTCATTGAGAAAGAAGCAGCCTACTATGGCCACTTGTAGTTGTGAGTCTGAGTATAGGGCAGCTTTCACAGCTACTGTGGAGTGTGTGTCGCTCAGATGCCTGATGGCTGATTTGGGTGTTGGCCAGACTTCTGCCACCACCATCTTCACTGACAGTCAGAGCGCATTGACAATTGCGAGTAACCCTTTGTTCCATGCTCGCACTAAGCACATTGAGGTGCATTGAGGAGAGGTTCTCCGCTGGGGAGATCAGCTTGTCATATCTACGCATGTAGGAGAACATTGCAGACCTTTTAACGAAGGCTCTACCTAGGGAGAAGTTTGAAGCATTCCACAAAGCTTTGGGCTTACTTCCTTTTGTGGAGTGATTTCCACATAGCTTGGCACTTCCTTATACATGAGTGCCAACTCCTTGTTCACCACATCACTCCTAGGGGGGATTTGTTGATATATTTATGGAGTGAGGTGTGTGAACACACTAGGACTGTCGAGGCACTTTTTTCCCTCTTTAGGAGGTTTTTTTCCCCCGGCTTGTATATACGCCTATTGCCCTAATGGGCTACTTATCTTTGTACATTCTCTAGTAATACATTCAATATTGTGTGTTGTGCTCCAAGCTTCTTCTTCTTCCTTGTGATGTTCACGTACTTCTGGAGACATCTAACTCCAACATTAACCACCATCCAATGTTTTTGAAGTAACCCAAAATCTTCATGTAGAAGACAATCTTCAAATACATCATATGAATGGCCTATCCATACCACCAAGCTGCTGATGGCCTATCCATAAGCAAGAGTGTGAGCACAATCTTCTTCTCCAAGAAGAACTCCATAGTCGCTCCTCAACATGCTCCAAAATAGCATCATGGATGCCCCATGTTCTAAGAAGCACCACCTCTATTGAGGGACCAAGCTTCCAAAGCTTGTGTTGAAATAGGTGAAGGGTACATAAACAATGAGCCAATGGGTTCTTATATAGTATTGTGTGTATCTTGAAAAGCACATAATAAAGCACACGATCGCTACCGTCATACCATTTCTTCCAAAAGCACTCTATTCATCGTGATTGCTCAATCGATATTGGGACGACTCTTTATGTGCTTTTATATGAGAAAAGAAGGAACAAAAAAACTCACACTGCTGCATACTAGTGTCCCTGGGTATTGAGCCCAGGTGGGCTCAATGGGACGTAATTTTCTTATCCACGAGTGCTAGGCACTTTCTTTGTACAAGGAGTAATAAAATATTGTACACATGTTTTAATACCTGAAGATTTTGGAGCCTTTTGGACATTTACTCCAACAATCCCCCGTTCAATGTCAAAATGGTATAAACTGGACTAGATCTGCAAACTTTGTTCATCTGCAAACTGTCATAAGATTCAAGCTTGTACTTCTCAATTGAGCTTCAAAAAGTCTTCTTCAAAACTAAATTTGACTTTCCTTCAAAAAACCTGAACTTGTTGAATATGAACCATAATAGCTCAGAAAATATGAAAACTAGATATCCAATAGTGTACACATCAAGCAATCACTGCTTGACAACGAATGTAGCAAGTACTGACTTTGAACCTGTTATCTCTTGTTTTCTTAAACGTGAAAACATACACTTGGATCCACATATTTGCATTTACCTACTTCTGTTGTGTCATGTAAATAGACTAAACATAATCAAGAACTGAATCTTGGAACCTGTGACTGACAACTCACAACTTAGCGTATTATGAACACTGCTCGTTCATCTTTGATTGTACTCTAGTCAACTCAACTCATGAGTCTCATGAAAAAATCTATGATGTCATCATGTCTTCATCCTTGTTCAATCTGAAAGTCTTTCATACCTCTTTCCTTCAAAATCTGGTATAAACATAAATGTGTGCACTTCTGAAACATACCTCTTTGAAATATCAAGTTTCTCTTCAATAGAACTTTGGAGCCTTCTCCTGAACAGGAACACCTAACAGGAACTTTCTCCAAACATTCTCCTTCTTCCTTCTTCTTTCAAAGCTGGAACATAAAGAGAAACTGACAAAGGAAATTTAGGAATACCTGATATAGGAATACTTGTAGATATGATTGTATTCTTTTACATATGGCTAAAAATAAGTCTTCATGTTTTATCACCCCCCTTGGATGATTTAACACTAGTATCCAGATTCTTCAAATATATCAGACTTTATGAAATCTAGAACGTCTTTGTTATTTCAATAAATCTGATCTTCCATGATTTTGCATTGCTACCATATCATCAATAGCTGTGTCTTCAAACAAAATATCTGAGCCCTTTTATTAGCACTATAGTTGCTAATAGCTTTCATTGTATCTCTTCAACTTCCCTTATTGTAGAATAAAGTTAGCTGATCCTAACATAAAAAAACCTTGTTGAAAGCATTTTATGATTCATAACCTTCTACAACATAACAAGTATCTTTTTCTATTCCTCTGCAACACTAATCTGATAGAATCTGAATCTTTGACTTACTTCTTCCAATGTTAAGAATCTTCACAAACAAAGGATAGACAACTGACTCATAAATACTCGAGATCTTCAAGATTATTCAAGATCATTCAAGATCATCCAAGATCATGCAAGATCTATCAAGATCTTTTCAACAAAATACCTGTGTAGAATTCGCTCTGATCAAACCTTCACAACTGAGTGTTTTATTTATTACCTGAATGTCTCAAAGTGCCCATGCTTCTCACATAGATTTATAAAACTTTTCTTCAACTAAATCCTTTCGAAGAATCTAAAGCTCCTACTTGAAACATAAGTGGACAAACTCTCACCTTGAGAACTCCAAAAGATGCAAGTTTATACTTCATATCTTCATATTCTACCCGGGTGAAATGTGATAGTACCTGCTTGATTTTCTTTTGCCTTACTCCAATTCTTAATAAAGTGATAGAATCTGAATTGGAACACCTTTTTGAATACAATCATGTATCCAAAAATCAAGACAATCATAGAAAGTAGATTCTTCAACTGACAGTTACATCAAAACATCTAAATTTTTCTAAAGTTTTTTGAAAATACCGAGTATGAGGTAACTTTTCCACACATGAAACCTCAACCAAAGTCTTCAACCTCTGCTACAAGAAACTCTCCTACCTCAAGACTTAGATAAAGAACAAATATACTTCTCTGCAACTTGTCATATACCAAGTAGCTCTGAATTGACACTCCAAGAATTCTTTGAAGGAACATATAAGCTGCCTGCTCAAAATCTTCAACTTATATATAGCTCATACATATGAGTCAAAATACACAAGTTGTCTTCAAAATGTAATTCTTTTCATTCTCTTAATGCAATCATTGGTACTATTCTTTCAAAAGATCCTCTATATCAGGTACACGTCCTCCATTCAAGTGTGATCGAGTAGACTGCCTCCTTGTAACTGGCGGCAAATCGCTTGGCTTCTTCTGTCGTTTCATTGGTACTTGCAAGTTTCTTTTTGCATTTTCCATAAACTATGCTAGAGTGGAATCCTCTTGTACATGAATACATATAGGCTTTTTTGGGGATCCACACATGTCAGAAACTGAGGCTGGGTTACAATAGTTTTGCTTCGAGGAGGTTTCATTTGTAGCATTCCTTTGAAGAACATCTCTATTTGGACTCTGATTTGGATCAAAAGTTGTATTCTGTGGATGACCTTTGTTTGAACAAACAACGGGATAATTATCAATTATAGAGTTGTAACCAGCTAGATGAATATCTGAGCTGCTAACATTCCATCTAGACCACTATGAAAAACAATGCATGTAAACTTTGCATCATGCATGTTGTCAATTGGACAAGGATCCACACAAGCATCCATTGTAGACAGTGTTTGGAGGAAGGATGGAATATTTTCTTTCTCTTTCAATGACGAAGATTGGGCATAAGTTTTACTTTCAGCAAATGGTGTACGTCCAACATTATCAATTGTCCCAAGCTCGCTATCACATGCAGCATGAGCATTGTTGGTAATTGTTCCTATTAAGGTAAGAGCAACGTCTTAGCACAATGAAACCAGCTAGATTAGTGTTCCACTAGAGGGTTAAAGAGTAGGAAAGAGATAGTTGATGGATGACTTATTGCAAACAACTAATGAAACACTAGATCCTTAGTAATCATGAATTACTAACAAGCTAATTAGTAATCGCTAACTACTAACAACTATCAAACAATCAGCTACTTAGTAATAACTAATTAGCAACAAGGTAATTAGTAATAGCTAATTATAAACAACTAACCAAGAACTAGTTACTTTGTAATAGCTACTTAGTAACAAGCTAAATAGTAATGGCTAATTTGCAATAGTGAATTAATAATAGCTAATTAGTAATAGCTAATTAGTAATAGTTAATTAGTAATAGCTAACTAGTAGTAGCTAATTAGTAATAGCTATATTGTAATACCTAATTCATAATAGCTAATTCAACATAGCTAATTACTAATAGCTAATTTATAATAACTAATTCCTAATAGCTAATCATTAAAACCTTATCAATAATAGCTTATTATTATTAACTGCTTATTAATAGCTGATCAATAATAGCTAATCAATAATAGCTAATTAGTAATAGCTACTTATTAATAACTAGTTTGTAATAGCCATTTCATAAAAGCTAATTCGTAATAGGTAATTTGTAATAGCTAAATTGTAATAGCTAATGATTAATGGCTAATCACTAATAGCTAATCAGTAATAACTAACTCATAATAACTAATTCATAATAGCCAATTCATAATAGCCAATTCATGATAGCTTATCAATAATAGCTCATCAGTAATAGCTAATTAGTAATAGCTAATCAGTAATAGCTAATTAATAATCACGAATTAGTAACAAGCTAGATAGTAATAGCTAACTACTAACAACTATCGAACAATCATCTACTTAGTAATAGCTAATTAGTAAGAAGCTAAGTAGTAATAGCTAATTACGAACAACTAACCAAGAACTAGTTACCTCGTAGTAGCTACTTAGTAACAAGCTAACTAGTAATGGCTAATTCATAATAGAGAATTAATTAATACCTAATTAGTAATAGCTAATTAGTAATAGCTAGTTAAATTTAGCTAATTAATAATATCTAATTCGTAATATCTAATTCGTAATAGCTAATTTATAATAGCTAATTTGTAATAGTTAATCAATAATAGCTAATTAGTAATAGCTAATCAATAATAGCTAATCAATAATAACTTGTCAATAATAGCTAATTATTAATCAACTAATTAGTAATAGCTAATTAGTAATAACTACTTAGTAATAGATGATTACTAACAAACTAAATACTTATTTGTAATAGCTTTTTCATAATAGCTAATTAGTAATAGGTGATTAGTAACAAGATAATTAATAATAACCTACTAATAAGTTAACTAAGAACTAGCTACTTAGTAGTAGCTAGTTAGTAATAGCTACTTAGTAATAGCTAAATAATACTAGTTATGATGAATTAGCTACTTAGTTATAGCTACTTAGTAATAGCTACTTACTAATAGCTACTTAGTAATAGCTACTTAGTAATAGTTACTTAGAAATAGCTACTTAGTAATAGCTAATTGGTAACAAACTAATGTATTAATAACTATTTCTAATAGCTAACTAACGACTAGCTACTTAGTAATACCTAATTAGTAACTATTTAATTATTAATAGCTAATTACCAACAAGTAAGCTAGAGTTAGCAACTTAGTAATAGCTAACTAGTAACAAGCTAATTAGTAACTAGCTTAGTAGTAATAGCTGATTACTAACAACTAACTTAGAACTAGGGACTTTGTAATAGCTAAATGGTAACAAGCTAATTAGTAATAGCTAATTACAATAACTAACCAAGGACTAGCTACTTAGTAATAATGAACTGGTAACAAGCTAAATAGTAAGTGCTAAATACTAATGGCTAACTAGGAACCAGCTACTTAGTAATAGCTAATTGTTAACAAGATAATTAGTAATAACTTAGTAACCTAGTAATAGCTAACTAGTAATAAGATAATTAGTAATAGATACTAACAAGGTACTGAGAGTCAACAACTCAGTAACTAGTAATAATCTAAATAGTAATAGGTACTTAGTAACAAGTAACTTAGAACCAGCTACTTAGTAGTGGGTAACAAGTAGCAACCTTATTAGTAATATCTAGTTACAAACAACTAACCAATAAGCCACAAACATGGATAGTAATATTTATAATATTACTGAACACGACAAGCTTACCTCTCCGAAATTTGAATCCACCATCAGAGAATCCAGAGATTCTTTGCTACACATGTTCTGCTATCTTAGCACCACATTCGGGTCCTAAACAGTTGATTCACACACGACAATCTACTGCAAAACAAATATAGTGGTATGCATGGTTGCATGACATAAGGTGCACTATAAAACTCAACATCTCCTCAATATTCAAACCACATGCTATGCATCTGGAGAAATTTGACTCCAATATACTCCACTACATGCAACGGAAGTTAGAGAACCTCTTCTAGAATCGGCCCTATAAAACACATGCTTGCTAAAACCTGATTCACTCACAAGTCAGAGATCTAATGGCTCTACCAATTGGTCCGCACACCATAAACTCTATTAGCTTTCTAACAAGCTAAATAACATTCCATTGCAAGTTCATTTGACAAGGTAACCGACTACACAAAGTTAGACTACCTGCATCTTAGGTTATGCAGAAAATTGAGCTTCATAAGAAATGTTCCTAGTAACTACTGAAGAATGATATGATAGAGATATTTGATATATAAAGAGTATGAGAGATATCGCGTCCAACAAGATATCATATGCATTAAATGAATAAGTACATAGAGACATATTACCTTCACAAGGTTGCTGTGTACAACAAAGGCATGCATCTGGAATACCTTTGTGCCTTATAGCATAGAAATGATGTACCTTGTAATATCTATTGGTGTGAGAATGGTCAACATATGCTTCTACACCATCTCCTTGTCATCTTCAGATAGTTTCACATTCAAATGAGCTCTTTATATAGAGTTATGGGCATGGGACTTTTCACCTACCCTTGCATCTTTTCTCACCCCTTGACCTTTCTTTTCTTGTCCTTTGTCCTTGCATTGCATTGGGTGGCTTTTGGTACTCCATATCACTTCATATGGATAAGGTCACGACTTGTTTGAGTATTCCATCTATCGAAAAATATATTGGCATTTATCCAAGCCATAAATACAAATTCTCTTTTTAATTCAACACTCTAGTCTAAGGTTATGAGTGTTCCCTTTAGATTTTTAGGGTATACCTCCAATTTGGGCTTACAGAAAATACATAAATGATGAAGAGGTAATAAATGAGAGATGAGTATGTGTCGAGCCTCACAGTTGGAGATTGCACATGTTCCATAATTTCAACACTCCCTCTCAACCTACGATTGGGATTCCATGCTACTCTCCAATTCTTCTCCTCTTCGCCTTTTACTTCTTTTGCCCTAGTATCTCTTCTTTTGATTGATTGGTGATCTTCCTTCTTTGCTTTGAACCTGTTTTGTGTTTCTTTTTTGCTTCATCCTTGCTTCTTTGGCTCTTTTCAAGAGCTTTTCTTCAATTTATAACATAAACTTGCTTCATACAAGCTCATAGAATGAAATGAGATCACCTTGGTTCTACTAATCTTTGTTGCTTCAATCTCTTCCTTGTTGTCCTCTCTTTGCAAATATTCTTCTTCTATTCCTTCATGGCTTCATTTTATTTTAGGCTTGCATGCTTTCCTTTGATCCTCCTTCATCTTTGGATCATCTTTGACTTTGTCTATGGTTGTTATTTGCTTTGCACCTTCTTTTGACATTGTCATGGTAGTCATGCTTCCTTTTAACTTCATGACTTTTTTTGTGCATCTTGGCTGCTCCTATCTTCTAACCACTCCTTCCATATAGGTGGCTTCTCCTAGTGCTTTAATTTACCTTTGACGGCTGCTCTTACTCTTTCTTTGACTCTTCCAAATTTGAAATTTGGTTGGCTCCATTTTCTTATTTGGACTTGTCTTGGGTCTTCAAATGCTTGCAAGCTAACTCCACCTTGCTTCATAATCTTTGATTCATTCTTCATGGCTAGTTATATACCTGCAAAATCAACAAGGGCTGATCATAGATGAAATCTTTCATGAGTTCTTTTCATGTGAAGCATTCATAGCTTGCACCTCTTTCAAGCTTTCTTCATCAACTACAAAACAACACAACCAATTGTGAGTGTGATCAATGGTGCCTCTTGCACCTAACAAGGGTTGCCACTCCTCTTGGGATGGTCTTAATTTCCCTTACATAGCTTGCCACTCCTCTTGGAATGAAATTACTTGCGATAGGCTTGCCACTCTCTTTGGTGGTCTTACTTGCCTCAACCTTTCACTATACCTTCTCTTGGTCTTTGGTGCTTCTTGCACCTAACATAGGCTTGCAACTCCTCTTGGGATGGTCTTACTTGCCTCACATATAGTTTCCATTCCTCTTGGGATGGTATTACTTGTCTTTACATTGGCTTGCCACTCTCTTTTGGTGGTCTTACTCGCCTCTACATA
Source organism: Ceratopteris richardii (assembly GCA_020310875.1). NCBI lineage: Eukaryota > Viridiplantae > Streptophyta > Polypodiopsida > Polypodiales > Pteridaceae > Ceratopteris > Ceratopteris richardii. The sequence goes on from CM035443.1 coordinate 67,587,092, forward strand.
GGCTTGCCACTCTCTTTTGTGGTATTACTAGCCTCAATCTTTGACAATAAATTCACATGGTATAAGCTTGGAATCTTACCTCAGCCCTTAGCATTGCAAATGAACTTCTTTACCTTTATTTACCTCAATCAACTTTAACCATGTTGTTACACTTTTGATGAGTGACTCTACCTTCTACCTTGGCACTTGCGTGTGCTCCTTGAACTTTGAGGAGTGTCTTCAAGTCGTTGTTGAGCTTTCAACACTTCATGGCAGCCCTTCTTTGGAGTCTTATACTCATTTCACTCTTCAAGAGTCTTCAAATGGGAATCCTTGCCTTGGACACCTTCAGCTTGGGTTCTAATCTTCAAATCTTCAAGTGTTTGAAAACCTTTTAGCTTGGGCTCCTTCCTTTGCTTTGGCTCCAAGCTTTGCATCCTTCCTTCATCCAAGCTTTGTCCACTTTTCTTTGGCTTGTCCAATGTGAGCATTGAGTTGATTTCCTATCTCAACTCAACAATCAAATGCTTTTAGTTATCATAACATAAGCATATATACTTTCTTTTGCAAATCTACCTCAATGCATTTTATCCACAATCTATAGCTGAACATGAGCAACCTTTCATGATTCGATATCATGCTAACAAATAAACATAAGTATGTATACAAGTGAACAACAATCTGAGCATATATTTAGCTCTCTTTATGCCAATTGACATGGCTACATAGACCTCCAAATTTCAGCTCGTATAGGCTTTATAAAATAGCCTACTACTCATCCACACATTATCGAACATGTATATATAAACTCCTTGAGCACACGTGCATACATTACTTCATTTTGAGATCAATCCTCAACTCTAAATTCAACATATACTCAGCCTACGTAGGATTGTCCGAAATTGTTGGCATTCATCATGAGCATAAACATCACAAGCATGCATACATAAGCATCTTCATTGCATGAGGATATAATGCTATCATCAAGCATACATAAAATCTTCAAACTTCAGCCATGTACATAATCATAACTTGCACTTCATTCAATTGAGTGCAATACCTCAAACATGCATACAATCTTCACATGCAACTATATGTAGTTGCTCATGCAAGATTCTTTGCTTGAATCTTCATCTCGTTCTATTGGTTGCTCATAGATCCTAGACCAAGTGATTGGTATCACTTATAACATGCCTCAATGATCATAAATGTATAGTAGGGAGTAGCACAAGAGAGTGCATGGCTTCAAATAACATAAATCAATGATATTGTCTTACATACAAGGCTTCGTCTTCATAGCAAATGAGTGTTGCATACTCCATGAGCTCATAGCTCCATGCTTTCCTTTGATATCTCTGCATCCTCTTCAAGATCCCTTTGGGCATCCAAGGTCTCCACTCGCAATGCTCTGCAACCAAAGCTCTGATACCAAAATGTGGAGAAATTTGACTCCAACTTACTCCAATACACACAACGGAAGTTAGAGAGCCTCTTCTAGAATTTGACATGTAAGACACATGCTTACTAAGACCTTGTTCAGTCACAAGTCCAATATCTAATGGCTCTCTTAATTTTTCACACATAGTAGGCTCTCTTGGCTTTCGAAGGAGCTAAAGAACACTCCATTTAGAGTTCATTTGACTAGGTAACTCACTGCAAAAAGTTATACTATATATCATCTCAGGTTATGCAAAAAACTGAGGTTCAAAAGAAATGTTCTGAGTAACTATTGAAGAAACATCTGATAGAGATATTTGAGATACCAAGAGTATGAGGGATAATTTTTCCACCAAGATACCATATGCATTAAATGGGTAAGTACATAGAGAGATATCACCTTCACAAGGTGGTTGTGTACAAAAAAGGTATGCGGCTAGAATACCTTTGTGCCTTGTCGCATAGAAATGATGTACCTTCTGATATCCATTGGTGAGAGAATGACCAGCATATGCTTCGAGAGCATCTCCTTGTCATCTCCACATAGTTTCACTAACAAATGGACTCTTTATATAGAGCTATGGTAGGGACTTTTCACCTACCCTTGCATCTTCTCTCAACTCTTGACCTTTTCTTTCTTGTCCTTTGTCCTTCCATTGCCTTGGGTGGCTTTTGGTGCTCCATATCACTTCATATGGATAAGGTGACGACTTTTTTGTGTATTGCATCTATCTAGATATATATTGGCTTGTCCAAGCCATAAATACAAATGCTCTTTTTAATTCAACACTCTACTCTAAGGTTGTGAGTGTTCCCTTTATATTTTTAGGGTATACCTTCATTATGGGCTTACAAAAAATACATAAATGATGAAGAGGTAATAAATAAGAGGTGGCTATGTGCCAAGCCTCACAATCAGAGCTTGCACATGTTCCATAATTTTCAACAATGCACATGGATGAAACATTGAGTAAAAGGGCTGATGGTAACTCTAGGTGAGGTAATGGCAATAATGGTGACAATTCATTTAAATTCATCATGCTTAACATGTTCTTTACAAAGGATAGATGTCGATTTGCACTCCTCAATTATCTAAATAACCTTTATAGGATTTTCTAAATTTGTATTTTTGACTATATGCACTGACCGAAACGATTTCTAATTCATATTTATGTACTTTTAGAAATTTTCTTCAATATCAGAAACATAACTAGAAATTAGAAGCATTTCTTATAATATTATTTAGAGTTAAATTCTAGATTTTATCAAAGAATTTGATTCTACTTTCCTATTGAACTGCACGTTGGCCCATCGAGGGCGATGTGCAGGTTAGGTGGGGGCAAATGTCTGAAGGATTTCCTTACCTGGATTTATGTATAGAAAAATAAAAATATTTTGATTAAAAGTCAAACAATTGATATCTCTCAAGAAAATAAATTGAGAGTGAAAGGGATAATTGATCCTTATTTTAATTTTTCATTTTATGTCTATTGTATGTTTATGAGATCATGTAGATGTGCATTCATAAATTTAAGAATGATTCATTCATATGTGCCTATGTTTATCGGGTTGTGTATCTATGTTTATATGAATGCACTAAATTATGTATGTATTCATGTGCCTATGAACATGAATGTGAATGAAGATTTATGTCATATCATGTTTTTAAAATAATTTAGGCCTTTAAAATAAGGACATATGAACTTAATAAATTAAAATGCACATTTAATATAGATTTAATGATTAAGAATAATCCTTTATTACATACATAATAAACCTTATAATTTAAAAGACTTAGGTATACATAAAACAAATTAACACATATACACTTCAATGCCCTTTTTAAGCCTTTTTAAGGATCATTAATCAATTCATAGATTTATTTGGAACTCCATAAATATACCCATTTGTAGGTAGGTAAAGATCTCATAAATACTTAGTCATGGGTGCACAAATATATATGCAAATACATAGATATGACATAGATCTTCATTCACATTCATGTTCATAGGCACATGAATACATACATAATTTGGTTCATTCATATAGACATAGATACACAAGCTGATAAACATAGGCACATATAAATGAATAATACTTAAATTTATGAATGCACATCTACATGATCTCATAAACATACAATAGACATAAAATGAAAAATTAAAATAAGGATCAATTATCCCTTTCATTCTCAATTTATTTTCTTCTCTTGTCTGCAGGTACCCAGAGAAAAGGTTAGCCAGTTTTAAAGCAATGCATTAAGAAAACATATGAGAGAGGGATATCAATTGTTTGACTTTAAATCAAAATATTTTTATTTTTCTATACATAAATCCAGGTAAGGAAATCCTTCAGACATTTGCCTCCACCTAACCTGCACATCGCCCTTGATGGGCCAACTTGCAATTCAATAGTAAAGTAGAATCAAATTCTTTGATAAAATCTAGAATTTACCTCTAAATAATATTATAAGAAATGCTTCTGATTTCTAGTTATGTTGCTGATATTGAAGAAAATTTCTAAAATTACATAAATATAAATTAGAAATTATTTCGGTCATTGCATATAGTCAAAAATACAAATTTAGAAAATCCTCTAAAGGTTATTTAGATAATTGAGGTACCTACTATTCCTTAAACCCTATTCTTAAGTAGAATCTAATTTATATAAATATGCTTTCTTTCATTTCCTAGACGTCCGCCATAAGATACATCTAACTAACTCTTCTGCGGCAAACCTCCGCCTCATATAGCCTGCATAAGAATTTCAGAAGTCGTTTCGAGACCACAATTGAATCATATTTTTCTTTTTATTTTCTTTTATATTTTTTATCTTTTCTTTTTTCTTTCTTTTTTTTTAATTTTTTTCATCTTGTAGTAGCCATTAATATACTACTTGATGGTCTTATTTTTCTCTTTTCTTAATTTTTCTTCGCAACTTTTTGTTAAAGGGGAAAGGGTTAACCCTTAATCAGAGCAGAGGATCTAGAAATTTGCTACAATGAGAATTAGGATCTCATTTGCTAGATGGGTTTAGAAAGTAAAGAATTCTACTAGTATAAAGTAAATTTCCCTTTTACTAGGGGTCGCAGTTCAAGTTTTCCGCTCTCCTATCTTTACAACGCATTACAAGCTCCCTAAATCAGACTTTCAGCCTATATGCATTTTCCTAATTTAATTTCTCGTTCATTATTTATGTTATTTCAATAAATTCCCTCTTTATATGAGAAACAAATAAAACCCTTTTTATGAAATGCATGATAAACAAAATTATTAATACAAACAATTGGAATCAAGTCACCTGATTATTCTTTGTCTTCGTTGTCATCCTCTAGGAAGTCTTCGTCCAATTTGAACTTACTGCTTTCTCTTCTTTTAAAGAATTTGATTCTTTTCCCTGCAATCAAATTTTTTAACACAAAACCATCAAATTCTTGTAATTTATAAGTACCTGTCTCAAAAATTGAAACAACAACATAAGGTGTGAACCAATATTTAGTTAGTTTACGATGTGCATCGTATTGAGTATCGAACGTACTATCATACACAAGCACCCAATCACCACTCTCTATTGGTTGTGGTCTCAGTCTATGTTTCTTATCAAAATATATTTTAATTTTTAATCGAGATGTTTTTAATTTTTTAATTGCTTCTTTTAGATTTTCGTTACCTAGCTTTAGCTGTTTAATTCTAAGTGCTAATAAATCCTCTCGTGAAACGTTATCTTTCCAACCTAAACACATCCAATTAACTATCTCAGTATGTGCGGGAAATATCGGTTTCTAACAGTACATGAGTTCAGCTGGCATAAAACTAGTAGTCCTCATGTACGTCATCCTGTCAGCCCGAAGAGCAAATGGGAGATATTTTGGCCATTGACCAATATCTCCATGGAAAGCTTTAGAAATAGCCTTCACTATGGAAGGATGCCCTCGTTCTATTTTGCCATTTGCTTTTGGGTTATAGGCAGTTGTAAGAGACAATTGAATCCCATGCTGTGCAAAGAATTCTCTTGCCTCTCTAGCATCTAACTCACCTCGATCTGCTACTACTTTTTCTGTATATCCAAATTTGGATAATACTTCTTCTAAAAGGAATACGCATACATTATAAGTAGTATTGGAACGAAGTGCTCTACCCTCAATATGGTTTGTCAAATCCTCTCGTGCAAGAACGATGTATCTCATACCACTTATGCTTTTAGGCATGGTCACAAGGTCAACTACCCACTTGTAATGCAAGGTGGATAGGTGAGGTGAAGGGGGTCTCTATGCTTGACAAAGGAATGTAACTAGCACGTAGTACAAGTGCTCACAAATTCTTTAACAGTTACGTACATCCTCGACCAACTGTAGCTTTCCCTAATCTTTTCATATGTAGCTACAAAGCCTTTATGACTAGCCCAAAGGCTTTCATGCATCTCTTGCATAACTTGCACTTGAAAAATTTTTAAACCAAGTACTCTTTGAGGGTTTCAAACCTTTCCTCTAGGGTGTCTCCAAAGATATCCATCTTTCAAGAAGAAGTTGAAAGACTTCTTCTTGATGTTCTAGAATCAATTTGAAGACCAACTTGGGAGAGGCTGAAACGAACTCAAATAGTTTCCTATATCTTGGGACTATCATTGTCAAACTTTGCTCTCGAAAGCATATTAGCAATGGTGTTATGTTTACCGGCTATATGTACAAAAGTAGGATTAATGAATTTAATAAAGGCTATCCATCGTAACGTAGCTATGTCTGGAGATGAACAATTAGCTATTAAACCTATTAACGGAAGCCAATCGGTCTCTACTATTACATTAGCTCCTATAAAGTATTCCTTATCTGTTTTTAAAGTTGTAACTAATCCCCATAATTCTCTCTTAATTTGAGGGTAATTCTTTTGAGTATCGTGTAAAATCTTTCTCCAAAGCCAACTGCGTACCTTTGCTCCTCCTAATCATCCTACCCAATGACCCAACCTATACCAATAGGACTAGTGTCAACGGTTAGGATTACAGGCTTATTTCCTGTATAATCAATATGTTTCAAAATAGAAGCATTGATTAGCAATTGCTTTAGACGCCATATTGTTTTAGAATGCTCATCAGTCCAAAAGAATTTCTTTCTTTTTCTCAACAAATCATAAAGCAGATTCGCTACATGAGCAAAGTGAGGGATCCAGATGACATAGAAAACACATGCACCTAGGAATATCCTTACTTCATTAAACTTGCAACATCGCTCAGAAATCCTATTAATGGCATCAACCTTTGCTGGATAGGGTCTATGACCATAATGGCCACATAAATGTCCAACTATTAGCACTTCATTAACACCAAAAGTTGATTTCTCTAGGGAGAAAGTTAGTCCAACCTCTTCAAATCTTTCAAATATCTTTTCACAATCAGAAATATGGCTGGAAACAAACTTTCTACAACCAGATGAATCTAAGCTTTCATCTTTTTCTTTTTCCACACACCCTTTTATTGGAATGTCATCAATAAAAGGTATCGTCACTTTTGGGATAAAGTCATGTAGGACCAGATTCATAGGATTCATCATGTGTGCCACAGAATTCGTTGCTCCTTGTGGTAAAGTACACATAGGTACTAACCCCAAAGGAGTCTTCATCGTGGTCACATCTCTACTCTCAATTGCTAATTGAAACTGATCGTACCCTGAATACATGTCTCCCATTGAATAGATGGAATGATCGCAAAAGGCCTTGGCAAACTCATCTACAATGGGACCCGTTGCTACATTCCTAATAGTGACTTTATTCTCTGGCTGCAGATCCTGAATAAAGCGTAGCTTCCCGCTCTTTTTCAGTACTGTGAACCACCTATTGGAGTATGGTGCAGAGGATGGATCCAAGATTCTCATGGAAATCTTTTCCTTTAACAATCTCATTAGCTCAGGTAAATGAGCCTTTTGGACTAGAATCGGATGAAGATTCCAACGAATGTGTGGTATAGTGAAAATAATCATTGGAGCTACTAACTTTGGGTGAGCACATCCTATCTCGTGTGGGAATAAAGAAAATGCTTTACCATGTCGAACAATCATCTTGGTAAACTGATCTTTTTCTATTTGAGAAAGAAATTCATCACCGAATTTAATAAATTTCTTACGTTCCTCTGTAAATATATGACCTACCTTAGATCGATCTCTAAGTATAGGATCATCTGATACTCGTTGAAATATATCATAACTATCTTTGGGTAAGGGTTGAGCTACAAGTTTAGTTTTCTTTTCTACGGTTTTTGAATGGAATTAAGAATTATCAGATTCGATTCTAAATTTGCTTGAGAAATACTCTCTAACTCTTCTAATAAAGTAGAACTTTTTGATAGTTCAATTACACACTCAATTTTCTCGTCACTTGGAATTAATCCTAATTTTCTAGAATATTTTTCAGTTTGATTTCTAAATGTTTTTGAAAGATTTTCCTTAGTAATATAATGTAAGCTAGCCGTAGGAGTACAAACTAGATTAACCTTCAAATTTATGTTCATTGAAAGGCAAGACATCGAAAAAATGTCCACTATTGTCCCATTCAATAGTGGAGTCTAGCAGAAATTTTGATCATAGTATGCTCCATATTATTTTACAGCCAGTGGATCATCACATCCATGACTGATCAAGTCAATGGGATTTCTTCTTAAGTTCTTTCTATTTCTAGTGTGGTTTGGGCACACTATCATAACTTGCAAGGAATCCATCCCTGATTTGGATCAAATTCTTGCATATGTTGATCCGTCATTCATTGCTTTTGTTTCCATTCTCATCTCAGCTATGAATGCCTATCCGAGAATTACTTCATACGAACAATTATCTTGAACGAAGAAGTGAAACTCTTTTCGAACGCCACCTATCATTAAAGCCACATTGGCACATGCACCTAATAAAATGCCAGAGCCATTGTCAGTTGTTCTCATCCTCCAGCTGTGTTCTTTATCGATTGGCCATCTAAATTTGCCAAAAACCTTTTTTGAAATAACGTTTATCTCTTACCTTGAGTCAATGAGAGCTAGAGCTAAACAATAATCCTTCTCATCTCCAATTCTTATTTTTACTTCTGGTGTGCCTCGTGCCCAGAAAGTAGAATTGTATTTGCTTTCACTCTTTAACATCTCTTCATCAGGTTGTATAGGTCCTAAAAAATTTATATGTACGCTACCCGTTGTAAATTCTTCATCATCCTCATAGTCACTCTCACTCAAGGTAACTGCATCATTCATAGCTAGAGTTTCCTCTGCCATGTCTTGCATATCCTCATCTTGTGGCAAAGGAAAACGTCTTATTCTAATCAGTCGAATAAAACTGTCCTTGAAGTCCGGTTTCACTATGGAAAACACTTGTTCAAGTGACATCGTTACTTGACTTTTTAGAAGAATATCATTTTAAATCTCCCTAGCATCATTTTTCTTTTCGAGCTCATAAATCATAATAGCACGTGGAGCTCTTCTACCCTTCTTCCCTTTTTCTTCATTTTGTTTTTCGTCCTCTTTATTTTCAAGTTAAGAGTTTTCTTTTTCCAATTTCTATTGTTCTTCATGTGATGGAATATTTTCATCTGTTGGCTTTTGACCTTCCTTTATCATCTTTCTCTTCTCTTCTTGAGATAAATTTGAATCATCAAATTAAACGTTTTTATCAGTTTTCTTCTCATCTTCTCTCGTTTGTCTCCTAGTCACCCTCCTATCACCTTCTTCTACATCATCCTGTATATCTTCACATCTCCGTTTTTCCTCAACATTAGCAATGTGAGAAAAAACAGAAGATTGATCTACAGGAGATCTCCATGCGGTTTTATACATTATCTCATCTCTAGCTCGTACCAATGCTTCTATCGAATACGGATTTTGGCTAGACATAGAAAGAGGCCTATCCTCTGCTAGATCTAGTCTTGCAGCCGAAGTACTGGCAGTTGCATTAGAGACTGTTAAGTTTTCATATAGCTTTTTCATTCCTCCTTTACCCCAATTGAGGGATAAAGGAAGACGTGACCTAAAGTCACATAATCTTCTATCAATTTCTACAACTAATTGATTCTCCTTTGCACTTTTTAATTCATCACAAGAAAATGTTGTGTGCTCCTGACTATCACACCATACACATCACATCCCGCCAGTCCCTCTTTTCTCATTATTTCTTTGAATGGGTGGCTATGGAGCTAACTGTGGAGCTGGCTGTAGTGCTAGCTGGAAGACTGGTTGAGGAGGAGTGTATTGAGGCATAACTGGTTGTACAGGTGGTGCTTGCCCTACACCACTAGTGCTAGCCCTAGGATCATTAAAACTTATGGAGTAAACCTGTTTATTCAAATTGGCAACCTCTTTTGAAAGAGATGCCTACATGTTCATGAAATTCTCCATCCGTTTACATAGAATATCGACTTGAAATTCTATCGGAGCTTTAGTGGCAGCTGCATTATTAGTCGTACCCGTAGTAGTAGGCATTGGCATGTCAAATTGCCTTGTAGCAGGAGTTTCCCTAGGCCGAGAAGCATTAGGTCTAGCATACAAAATCGTTTGCCTTTGCTTCATTTGAGCAATAGCCTCTATCTCATTTTTGACCTTTTCCGAGTTGCCAATCAGCCCATACCTTTCTCTTGGCTCCTCTATACATTATTCAATTTCAGCCCTATCCTCAGGACTTAGTATCTTAATAAAATATATATTTACATCTGGATTTATTGCATTTCTATCATCTTCGGGGAGTTGAGCTAAATGTCTCATAAACTCATGGTGAAGATGAGTTAAGGACTCATTGCTTTTTACAGTGTTTAACCAACGCAAAAAACCTTCCCGACTGTGCTGGCTAAAGTCCTCAAGATAGAACATCTTATGTAATTCTTTTCTAAATTCTTCCCAAGTTTATTGGCATGCTCTTGTATACTTTCTAGAATTGAACTAGAAACAATTCGGCCAAAGTATTTGACTAAAACATCATCAGACAAACCATGGATTTACACTTGCTCCTCAAATGCATCCAGGTATTCCGTAATGTTTAAGCAAGTGAATTTTCCTTCTTCTTTTAAAATATCTTGGACTGTGTGTGTTCCTTGCTTCTCAATCATCATATTTTTGAACATCTCCTCCATTTTGCGTTCTTGATAACGCTTTGAATGGAGTAGAAGATCCCTAATGGCAGGTTCTAATTGTTCTCTAAATTGCCTAAACCTATCACTAGTTGATAAAGCAAGGGATGTTGGCTTTACCTAGTTCTAGGCTTTACTATTTCTAACTTTTTTTCGTAAATCTTTTTTGTTTTCTTAAACCTAAATTTATACTTATCTTTTTAACTTAATCTTTTAAATTTATCAATAGTTTTTTCTTTTACTTTACAAGTTTTTAATATTTTATAATTCAAAATATTAATCCTTTTTAATTCTAAAGGTTTCTTTAATAAGATAGATAAATTTTATAAAAGAATATTTCACTGATTTAAATCTTTTGGTTTTCTAACAAGAAATTATTATTATTTTCTTTAATAATATTCTTTCGATTTTGGATAAAAGAAGAAATAAAAGCAATAACTCTAAATCAAAAACTTAAATCTAAAATCTTTTTATGCTATAAATTTCTTTTTGTGCAATGAAATAAACGAACAATCTTTCTGTTTCCAAAATAAACTTTTTCTTTTTGATGCTGTGAAAATAATCTTTTTATAAAACTTTTCCTAAGATTTCATATGTAGATATTTAAATGCTTTAAACAAAATTATCTTTCTTAAATAAATGTTTCAATACTCTTTCAATGCAAGTATGAAAGTGCTTAAGTCCTAGTGCAAATGAAAGCAATCTTCTTTTTAGTGATGTGAATGAACTAAAATAAAGAACTTGAAAAACACCTTACATGAAGTTTGCTTGATGTAGAGGTTATAAAGTGCAGGTGATATGTTTTTACAAACTTCTGAAGTAAAGCCTAAAACCAAAACTAAAGTGAATGTGAAAAAGTCTTGATCTTCTTGTATGTCGATTGGGGGGGGAGGGGGTTGAAGTGACGAAGCTCCTCCGGTTAGATATCCTTCTTCCCGTGGAGGCGCTCAAGTCATAAGACCCTCAACACCAAGGGAAAAAGGAAGCAGCAAAATCTTCACGTTTCATCACAACTTCTTTCTTAACTTTCCTGCATACAAGAAGAAGATAAAGTTAGATATTTTAAATAAAAACTAAAAAGACAATGCAAACCCTAAACACACTATCATCACGCTTCACGTCGGGTTCACCAAGGTTGTCGTAGAGGGGTGTGAAGGGAGGCACACATTCATCTAAAATATTTACGCTAACCTAACCATGTGACTACACGCAGGGTGTTTGTAAGTATGCTTTGGGTCTTGAATTGAATTCCTAGTTTAGGAGTGATAAAAGCTAAAGGTTTCTAATCTATTTAAGTGTAATCTAAAAAACTAAGATTCAAAAGAGCACTACGGTCCCTAAGGAAGTACGTTCCTATATCTAGCTACAACTTCTAAATAAGAAGGTAAAACTAACTCCTTACTAGTTATTTTATCTTTAACTAGATCAACTACTTCGTTTTCAATTTGTTTTAAACTAGTATTTCTTTTTAAATTAGGTGGAAATAGGTCTTCTTTGTTCTCCAGTTCTAGTAAAACTATAGAAAGTAAAGGTAAAATCCTGGAAAGGTTACGATTGTATTCTATTGTATGTAAAGCTTTGTCAACTATTATGTCTTTAATTATTTATATTTCTTTATTTTCGTTATTAATCGTGCTATTAATAGAAGATTGAAGAAGTGTTCCTATAATAAAGTTATCTAATTCTTTACTATTAATATATGAACTACTCGTTGACACTAAATCTTTAGAGATATGAAATCAAAATGTATAGAATTTAATTAAATCAGAGAGTAAAAGTATAAAGATCTCTAAAGATAAAAATTATATTTCTAAATTTCTAAATGATCATAAGTTTGCTTCAATCTCCTAATGTTGCAATCTCGTAAACTTGTAATCTCCTTCGCAATGATCTGTAGAAGAACATTGGAAAAATAAGTATGCTTTTAGGAAATATAAAACACTCATTTAATAATTTAGCATTAAATACATAACCTAAACCTATACTAACACATGTATACATAGACTTCTAACTTCCTAACTTTTATGCATAGGCATTTGAGCACATCATACACAAATAGATATGCACATGCATATATACACTAATTTTCATATTCAGATACATATGCATTAACTTTAATATGCACATGCTTTTTTCATATGTCTATGTAAATGCTCTTATTTATATATTTTATATAAAACATGCATAATACATATACATACATGCATCACTTTATATGCATACTTTAACTATACATGCATTTGTTTTTACATGCATACATATATACACATGCATACATGCATAATACCATGCATTCAAAAACATGAACTTACTAGCATACATAAGCATGCATACATACATTCATACTAACATGATTACACTTATACCACATGCATACATCATACATATATTCATACTAACATACATATGCATACATTCATCACATGCACATGCATAACTGACATGCTCACATGTATGCTTACTAACATATATCAAACTTCATCATTTCTTATGCACACATGCACTACATATGCATATGCACTTTTACATCTATACAGATGCTCAATACATACATACACATGTTCATGTATATGCATTCCTACTAAGATATATATGTATTTATGTCTTCCTACTTATGCTGATGCACTCTCTTACCTTCTACATGCACATGCACACATACATATGCACATGCATTCACCCATAAGCACACATCATATGCACATACATTAACTATACATGCATACATATACTCCTACATATATATCTTCACTTATTATAGTATATATGCATTCACGCATTTTCTAATGCATTCATTAACTATATGCATATATTCTAATTAGAAAAATATTTATCTTTTAAATAGATTAAGAATTTAATTAATTATAGATGAAATAATTATAAACTAATATCTCTCATCTCTATCTATCTCTGTCGTCTATCGCTCTCTCTCTCTCTCTCATCTCTATCTCTCTGTCGTCTACTGCTCTCTCTCTCTCTCTCATCTCTATCTATCTCTGTCGTCTCTCTCTCTCTCTCTCTCTCTCTCTTCTGCCTCTCTCTCTATTTTTGATCATCAATATCCGCCTCCATCACTCTCTTCAGCACCGCGAATCGCCTGATGTACTCTACACAAATTTTTATCAACTCTCTCTCTCACTTTCGACTGTTCGTGCACTGCTGCAGGGTAATGGGGGAGGGGTGAGAAGAAAGACCTTTTCTCCCTCTCCTCGATTTTCTGTGCACATAGATCCCCAGCCTGAGGTTTCTCTCTCTCACAAACACACAAGATATTTTCTTTCGTGTGGTGCAAGATGAAGACAACACCCCCAATGCCACGAGTAGAAAAATGCACGAATCCCTTCGAAGACCTCTCTCTCTCTCTTTCTCTCTCTCTCTCTTTCTCTCTCTCTCTCTCTCTTTTGCCTCTCTCTGCTTCTCTCTGCAGAAGTCTTCTCTCTCTCTCTCTTTGATTCCATGCATCTAAAACGTGCCAGAAGCGCCGCCCTTTCTCCTACTGAGAGGGGGAAGAAAGCAAGTAACTAACACTCTCTCTCCTCTGGAGTTCACAACACACAGCCACCATCTTTCTCTAATGTGTCAGCAACAATGGCTTCAATCCTCTCTCTACAGCACCGCGGCGTAGCTGCTTCTCTCCATCGATCTCGGTGGCACACAGTAGCAAGGACCCAATCTCTCTTTGTCTTTCTCTACCGCAACCTCCATACTCCTTTCTCTTTAATCTTCTGACACACGTCGTCAGCAGACCTTCGGGATCGCTCTCTCTCTATTCTAACCGGTCTGCTCTGCAGCCATCAGCTTCTCTATTTGCAGAAATTGATGGAGGAGGGAGCGGAAGATGAACGAAATTAACTCATCTCTTCTCTCTCTCTGTCTCTCACGCTTTGAAATCTGCAGCCAGCATTTCCTACATCCTCTCTCTCTCTCTCTCTCTCTCTCTCTCTCTCTTTCTCTTTGCAGGTTTGAATGTGATCAATCTCTTGCAGTCTGTGTCTGGTCGCTATGCACAAACATGTGTAGAAGTCGAGGGGGAATGAAAATCCATGCAAAATAGCGCAAACTTCATGTATTACGAATTAAAAGGTTGCCTGGAGATAAAGATGGAGATATGGAAATGATGCACAAAGCCAACTCTCTCTGCAGAAAATGTTACTCCAAATCTCTCTCTCTCTCTCTCTCTCTTTTTGGATACGCACCTGCAAGATATTCACTAAGAAAGAAAACATATAGGACACAATATATATATATATATATATATATATATATATATATATATATATATATATATATATATATATATATATAGCCATCAGAATTTTCACGTGCGCATGCACTTTCATCAAGAAAACTAACCCTTACACTCACTTTAACTAATCATTCACCATGCATACTATTAAAGTATCTCATACATATTTATAACAAACTAATACATAAGCATATTTATATAAAAAATGCATACTATTAAAGTATCTCATACATATTTATAACAAACTAATACATAAGCATATTTATATAAAAAACACGCATATTTATAAAAACTCATATTTTGGACTATCAATCAATAAACAAATATATTAATTATATTAATTATTTCAATTAATTAAAATAATTTACCTATTTACTGAATATTATATCTTTTATCTTATAAATTAATTATGTAGATAATTATGGCGTGTCTATCACTGGCATAGATCCACATACAATATCAGAAAAATCGGTTAGTGCAGTGAATTGGTTGTCTGTCTTCAAGGTAACTCGACTCAAGGGGAAGATGAAAGTTTAATATGTCAAGCAAGAGTTCTATGACACACTGATGGTGTTACATCAGAAAGTCTACAGGGAGGTACCAACAAATTATGAATTTTCTGTACCATTCACTAGAGCCTTTCCATTTGAAAATTGTACCACTGCTGAAACATCAAAAAATCCAGCTATGTACCAAGTGGCAATGAGTTGTAGCTGCAGAAGCTTCTATTGAAAGATGCAGGAAGATGGATACATTGCACTCGAAGATGCAAAGGTTTTATAGTTGTTTGAACGATGATGCTTCACCACTTTTAGATCCTTTGGATGCGAACTTGCAGGAACAAAAAGAAGACGTTGAGTTATATGCTCGACAACGTATGGCAATTGCTACCGTAAGGTGAGTGTAGTGTACTACGGTTATACGTACTTTAGAATTGTTAATTGACTGAACAGAATAAGTTGGATAGGGTCAATCTTGATTTGGATCAAGCCAAGCTATAAAAGGCTGTTGAGTCTAAGGTGACTAAACGAGTCATCGAGATGAGAAAAAAGTTACAAGTATCCATAGATGAAATGAAATGTGATGTGGGAATGTCTCCTGAGAGGAGGATTCAGTTGGAGACGCAAATTCAAATATATATTGTTAATCTAGAGCTGTTAAGGGTTGAGCAAGATGAGAATGACAAGGTGCCTTAACAGGAGGTAATATTTAGATTTATTGACATCGGTTGGAATATTTTTCTAAGGCTCGATACTGATCATTTCGATTGTTACATATACAGTCTGAATACAAGTTGCATGAGAATCCATTGAAGAGTGCAAATCGACATCTATCCTCTGTAAAGAAAATGTTAAGCATGATGGATTTAAATGAATTGTCACCATTATTGCCATTACCTCACCTAGAGCTACCATCAGCCCTCTTACTCAATGTTTCATCCATGTGCATTGTTGAAAATTATGGAACATGTGCAAGCTCTGATTGTTAGGCTTGGCACATAGTCACCTCTTATTTATTACCTCTTCATCATTTACGTATTTGTTGTAAGCCCAAAATGAAGGTATACCCTAAAAATATAAAGGGAACACTCATAACCTTAGAGTATAGTGTTGAATTAAAAAGAGCATTTGTATTTATGGCTTGGACAAAAGCCAATATATATCTAGATAGATGGAATACTCAAAAAAGTCGTAACCTTATCCATATGAAGTGATATGGAGCACCAAAAGCCACCCAAGGCAATGGAAGGACGAAGGACAAGAAAGAAAAGGTCAATAGGTGAGAGAAGATGCAAGGGTAGGTGAAAAGTCCCTACCATAGCTCTATATAAAGAGCCCATTTGATAGTGAAACTATGTGGAGATGACAAGGAGATGCTCTAGAAGCACATGGTGGTCATTCTCACACCAATGGATATTAGAAGGTACATCATTTCTATGCGACAAGGCACAAAGGTATTCCAGCCGCATACCTTTTTGTACACAACCACCTTGTGAAGGTGATATCTCTCTATGTACTTACTCATTTAATGCATATGGTATCTTTCTCGAAAAGTCATCCCTCATACTCTTGGTATCTCAAATATCTCTATCAAATCTTTCTTCAATAGTTACTCAGAACATTTCTTATGAACCTCAGTTTTTGGCATAAGTTGAGATGATAGGTAGTATAATTTTGTGCAGTGAGTTACCTAGTCAAATGAACTCTAAATGGAGTGTTCTTTAGCTCCTTAGAAAGCTAAGAGATCCTACTATGTGTGAAAAAATTGGCAGATCCATCCCATCTTGGACTTGTGACTGAACAAGGTCTTAGTAAGCATGTGTCTTACATGTCAAATTCTAAAAGAGGCTCTCTAACTTCCATTGTGTGTATTGGAGTAAATTGGAGTCAAATTTCTCCCCATTTTGGTATCAGAGCTTTGGTTGCAGAGCATTGGGAGTGGATCCCTTGGATACCCATAGGGATCTTGAAGAGGATGCAGAGATATCAAATGAAAGCATGAAGCTATGAGCTCATGGAGTATGCAACACTCATTTACTATGGAGACGAAGCTTTGTATGTAAGACAATATCATTGATTTATGTTATTTGAAACCATGCAATCTCTTGTGCTAGTCCCTACTTATACATTAATGATAATTGAGGCATGTTATAAGTGATACCAATCACTTGGTTTGGGATCTATGAGCAACCAATAGAAGGAGATGAAGATTCAAGCAAAGAATCTTGCATGAGCAACTACATATAGTTGCATGTGAAGATTGTATGCATGTTTGAGGTATCGCACTCAATTGAGTGAAGTGAAAGTTATGACAATGTACATGGCTGAAGTTTGAAGATTTTATGTATGCTTGATGAAAGCATTATTATGCTCATGCAATGAAGATGCTTATGTATGCATGCTTGTGATGTTTATGCTCATGATGAATGCCAACAATTTTGGACAACCCTGCGTAGGCTGAGTGTATGTTGAATTTAGAGTTGACGATTGATGTCAAAATGAAAGAATGTATGCACATGTGGTCAAGGAGTTTATATATACATGTTCGATAATGTGTGAATGAGTAGTAGGCTATTTCATAAAGCCTATACAAGCTGAAATTTACAGGTCTATGTAGCCATGTCAATTAGCATAAAGAGAGCTGAATATATGCTCAAATTGTTGTTGAGTTGTATACATGCTTATCTTTATTTAAAAGCATGATATGGAATCGTGAAAGGTTGCTCATGTTCAGCTATAGATTGTGGATAAAATGCATTGAGGTAGATTTGCAAAAGAAAGTATATATGCTTATGTTATGATAACTAAAAGCATTTGATTCTTGAGTTCAGATAGGAAATCAACTCAGTGCTCACATTGGACAAGCCAAAGAAAAGTGGACAAAGCTTGAATGAAGGAAGGATGCAAAGCATGGAGCCAAAGCAAAGGAAGGAGCCCAAGCTAAAAGGTTTTCAAACACTTGAAGATTTGAAGATTAGAACCCAAGCTAATGGTGTTCAAGGCAAGGATTCTCATTTGAAGACTCTTGAAGAGTGAAAGGAGTATAAGGCTCCACAGGAGGGCTGCCATGAAGTGTTGAAAGCTCAACAACGACTTGAAGACACTCCTCAAAGTTCAAGGAGCACACGCAAGTGCCAAGGTAGAAGGTAGAGTCACTCATCAAAAGTGTGACAACATGGCTGAAGTTGAGTGAGGTAAATGAAGGTAAAGAAGTTCATTTTCAATGCTAAGGGCTGAGGTAAGATTCCAAGCTTATACCATGTGAATTTATTGTCAAATATTGAGGCTAGTAATACCACCAAAGAGAGTGGTAAGCCTATGTAGAGGCGAGTAAGACCACCAAAAGATAGTGGCAAGCCAATGTAAAGAAAAGTAAGACCATCCAAAGAGGAATGGAAAGTATATGTGAGGCAAGTAAGACCATCCCAAGAGGAGTGGCGAGCCTATGTGAGGTGCCAGGAGCACCAAAGACCAAGAGAAGGTCTAGTGAAAGGTTGAGGCAAGTAAGACCACCAAAGAGAGTGGCAAGCCTATCAAAAGTAATTTCATTCCAAGAGGAGTGGCAAGCCTATGTAAGGGAAAGTAAGACCATCCCAAGAGGAGTGGCAACCCTTGTTAGGTGCAAGAGGCACCATTGATCACATTCACAATTTGTTGTGTTGTTTTGTAGGCGATGAAGAAAGCTTGGAGGAGGTGCAAGCTATTATTGCTTCACATGCAAAGAACTCATGAAAGATTTTATCTATGATCAGCCATTGTTGATTTTGCAGGTATATAACTAGCCATGAAGAATGAATCAAAGATTTTGAAGCAAGGTGGACTTAGCTTGCAAGGATTTGAAGATCCAAGACAAGTCCAAAGAGGAAAATGGAGCCAACCAAATTTCAAATTTGAAAGAGTCAAAGAAAGAGTAAGAGCAGCCCTCAAAGGTAAATTAAAGAACTAGGAGAAGCCACCTATATGGAAGGAGTGGTTAGAATATAGGAGCAACCAAGTTGCACAAACAAAGTCATGAAGTTAGAAGGAAGCATGACTACAATGACAATGTCAAAAGAAGGAACCAAGCAAATAACAACCATAGACAAAGTCAAAGATGATCCAAAGATGAAGGAGGATCAAAGGAAAGCATGCAAGCCTAAAATAAATGAAGCCGTGAAGGAATAGAAGAAGAATATTTGCAAAGAGAGGACATTAAGGAAGAGATTGAAGCAACAAAGATAAGTAGAACGAAGGTGATCTCATTTCATTCTATGACCTTGTATGAAGCAAGTTTATGCTATGAATTGAAGAAAAGCTCTTGAAAAGAGCCAAAGAAGCAAGGATGAAGCAAAAAAGAAGCCAAAGCAGCTTCAAAGCAAAGAAGAAAGATTACCAACCAATCAAAAGAAGAGATACTAGGGCAAAAGAAGAAAAAGGCGAAGAGGAGAAGAATTGGAGAGTAGCATGGAATCCAAATTGTAGCTTGGGAGGGAGTGTTGAAAATTATGGAACATGTGCAAGCTTCAATTGTGAGTCTCGCCACATACTCATCTCTAATTTATTACCTCTTCATCATTTATGTATTTTCTATAAGCCCAAATTGAAGGTATACCCTAAAAATATAAAGGGAACACTCATAACCTTAGACTAGAGTGTTGAATTAAAAAGAGAATTTGTATTTATGGCTTGGATAAATGCCAATATATTTTTCGATAGATGGAATACCCAAACAAGTCGTGACCTTATCCATATGAAGTGATATGGAGTACAAAAAGCCACCGAAGACAGTGCAAGGACAAAGGACAAGAAAAGAAAGGTCAAGGAGTGAGAAAAGATGCAAGGGTAGGTGAAAAATCCCATGCCCATAGCTCTATATAAAGAGCTCATTTGAATGTGAAACTATCTAGAGATGACAAGGAGATGGCGTAGAAGCATATGTTGGCCATTCTCACACCAATGGATAATACAAGGTATATCATTTCTATGCTACAAGGCACAAAGGTATTCCAGATGCATGCCTTTCTTGTACACAGCCACCTTCTGAAGGTAATATGTCTCTATCTACATATCCATTTAATGCATATGATATCTTGTTGGAAGATATATCTCTCATACTCTCTATATATCAAATATCTCTATCCGATCATTCTTCAATAGTTACTGGGAACATTTCTTATGAAACCTCAGTTTTCTGCATAACCTAAGATGTAGGTAGTCTAACTTTGTGCAGTCGGTTACCTTTTCAAATGAACTCGCAATTGAATGTTATTTAGCTTGTTAGAAAGCTAAGAGAGTTTATGGTGTGTGGACCAATTCGTAGAGCCATTAGATCTCTGACTTGTGAGTGAATCAGGTTTTAGCAAGCATGTGTCTTATAGGGCCGATTGTAGAAGAGGTTCTCTAACTTTCGTTGCCTGTAGTGGAGTATATTGGAGTCAAATTTCTCAACATGCATAGCATGTGGTTTTAATATTGAGGAGAGGTTGAGTTTTATAGTGCACCTTATGTCATGCAACCATGCATATCACTATATTTGTTTTGCAGTATATTGTCGTGTGTGAGTCAACTGTTGAGGACCTGAATGTGGTGCTAAAATAGCAGAATATGTGTAGCAAACAATCTCTAGATTCTTTGATGGTGGATTCAAATTTCAGAGAGGTAAGCTTGTCCTGTTGATTAATATTATAAATATTACTATCCGTGTTTCTGGCTTATTGGTTAGTTGTTTGTAACAAGATACTACTAATTAGGTTGCTACTTGTTACCCATTACTAAGTAGCTAGTTCTAAGTTACTTGTTACTAAGTATCTATTACTAATCAGATTATTACTAGTTAATGAGTTGTTGATTCTCAGTAACTTGTTAGTATCTATTACTAATTAGCTTATTACTAGTTAGCTATTACTAGGTTACTAAGTTATTACTAATTATCTTGTTAACAGTTAGCTATTACAAAGTAGTTGGTTCCTAGTTAGCCATTAGTAATTAGCTCTTACTATTTAGCTTGTTACCAATTCGTTATTACTAAGTAGCTACTCCTTGGTTAGTTATTTGTAATTAGCTATTACTAGTTATCTTGTTACCATTTAGCTATTACAAAGTCCCTAGTTCTTAGTTAGTTCTTAGTAATCAGTTATTACTACTAAGCTAGTTACTAATTAGCTTGTTACTAGTTAGCTATTACTAAGTTGCTAACTCTAGGTTACTTGTTAGTAATTAGCTATTAATAATTAAATAGTCACCAATTAGCTATTACTAAGTAGTTGGTCGTTAGTTAGCTATTAGAAATAGCTATTAATATATTAGTTTGTTACCAATTAGCTATTACTAAGTAGCTACTACTAAGTAACTATTACTAAGTAGCTATTACTAAGTAGCTACTAGTAAGTAGCTATTACTAAGTAGCTATAACTAAGTAGCTAATTCATCATAACTATTACTAATTATCTATTACTAAGTAGCTATTACTAACTAGCTGTTACTTAGTAGCTAGTTCCTAGTTAGCTTATTAGTAGGTTATTATTAATCAGCTTGTTACTAATCACCTATTACTAATTAGCTATTATGAAAAAGCTATTACGAATTAGTATTTAGTTTGTTAGTAATCAGCTATTACTAAGTACTTATTACTAATTAGCTATTACTAATTAGCTTGTTAATAATTAGCTATTATTGACAAGTTATTATTGATTAGCTATTATTGATTAGCTATTACTAATTATCTATTATTGATTAACTATTACAAATTAGCTATTAGGAATTAGCTATTAGGAACTAGCTATTACAAATTAGCTATTACGAATTAGCTATTATTAATTAGCTATTATTAACTAGCTATTACTAATTAGCTATTATTAATTAGGTATTATTAATTCTCTATTAGCCATTACTAGTTAGATTGTTACTAAGTAGCTATTACGACGTAACTAGTTCTTGGTTAGTTGTTCCTAATTAGCTATTACTAATTAGCTTCTTACTAATTAGCTATTACTAAGTAGCTGATTGTTCGATAGTTGTTAGTAGTTAGCTATTACTATCTAGCTTGTTACTAATTCGTGATTATTAATTAGCTATTACTGATTAGCTATTACTAATTAGCTATTACTGATGAGCTACTATTGATTAGCTATCATGAATTGGCTATTATGAATTGGCTATTATGAATTACTTAATATGAGTTAGTTATTACTAATTAGCTATTAGTGATTAGCTATTAATCATTAGCTATTACGATTTAGCAATTACAAATTACCTATTAGGAATTCTCTTTTATGAAATAGCTATTACAAACTAGCTATTAATAAGTAGCTATTACTAATTAGCTATTATTGATTAGGTATTATTGATCAGCTATTAATAAGCAGCTATTACTAAGCAGCTATTACTAATAAGCTATTATCGATAAGCTATTAATGATTAGCTATTAGGAATTGGCTATTACGAATTAGCTATTAGTAATTAGATATGTTGAATTAGCTATTATGAATTAGGTATTACTAATTAGCTATTACTAATTAGCTACTACTAGTTAGCTATTACTAATTAAGTACTACTAATTAGCTTGTTACTAAGTAGCTATTACAAAGTAACTAGCTATGTTGAATTAGCTATTATGAATTAGGTATTACTAATTAGCTATTACTAATTAGCTACTACTAGTTAGCTATTACTAATTAAGTACTACTAATTAGCTTGTTACTAAGTAGCTATTACAAAGTAACTAGTTCTTGGTTAGTTGTTTATAATTAGCTATTACTAATTATCATGTTGCTAATTAGCTATTACTAAGTAGGTGATTGTTTGATAGTTGTTAGTAGTTAGCTATTACTAATTAGCTTTTTAGTAATTCACGATTACTAAGGATCTAATTTTTCATTAGTTGTTTGCAATAAGTCGTCCATCAACTATCTCTTTCTTACTCTTTAACCCTCTAGTGGAACACTAATCTAGCTGGTTTCATTGTGCTAAGACGTTGCTCGTACCTTAATAGGAACATTTACCAACAATGGTGATGTTGGATACGATAGGGAGCTTGGGACAAGTGATAATGTTGGACGTACACAATTTGCTAAAAGTAAAACTTATGCCCAATCTTCGTCATTCAAAGAGAAAGAAAATATTCCATCCTTCCTCCAAACACTGTCTACAATGGATGCTTATGTGGATCCTTGTCCAATTGACAACATGCATGATGGAGAGTTCACATGCATTGTTTTTCATAGTGGCCTAGATGGAATGTTAGCAGCTCAGATATTCATCTAGCTAGTCACAACTCTGTAGTTGATAATTATCCCGTTGTTTGTTCAAACAAAGGTCATCCACAGAATACAATTTTTGATCCTAATCAGAGTCCAAATAGATATGTTCTTATGACGAATGCTACAAGTGAAACCTCTTCGAAGCAAAACTATTGTAACCTAGCCTCAGTTTTTTGACATGTGTGGATCCCCAAAAAAGCCTATAGGTGTTCATGTACAAGAGGATGCCACTCTAGCATAGTTTATGGAAAATGCAAAAAGAAACTTGCAAGTACCAATGAAAGGATAGAAGAAGCCCAGCGATTTGCACCCAGTTACAAGGAGGCAGACTACTCGATCACACTTGAACGGAGGTGGTGTACCTCATATAGAGGATCTTTTGAAAGAATAGTACCACTGTTCACCCTCTTAGATCATTGTACTTTGTCATGGTTACTATCCGCATGTGTGGCATCATCCAAATCTATTAGCTATCATGACAGTTTGTGATCAGCCTATTTTGTATCGATGTTATTAAAATATTTTGTCTCTGCCTCATATTGTATACCCTATAAATATTTGATAGCTCAATTATGTCACTGATTGTAATGATGTAAACAATTCTTCTTTTGGTATTATATGGTCAAAATGGCATTTGTCCATAACTTAAGCACCAATTTGGAAATAATTTGAAGTCTTAATGCTATCATAAACATTAGGAACGCATTTGAATGAATTTTACAATCGTTCCTCTCATGATGCCTTTTCACAATGATATGATTTGGATAGTTGTAAATAATTTCAAAGTGAGGGAACTGATTTCACTATTTAGTTCTATTGTTCACCTTCTTAAACACCTCTTTGTAATGGTTACTATCCACACGTGACAGTGTCCAAATGGATTAGCTCTCATAGGATTTTGTATTTAGCCTATTTTGTAATGATGTTATCGATTGTATTTATCCTATTTTGTACAATTTTCCATAGAGTAACAGTGTCATGATTGAAAGTTGTACTGATGTTTGGCTTATAGATCAGATAAAGAACAAAGTTCCATCCATAGTTTGAAGGTGATCAATCTCTTGCAGTCTGTGTCTGGTCGCTATGCACAAACATGTGTAGAAGTTGAAGGGGAATGAAAATCCATGCAGAATAGCGGAAACTTCATGTATTAAGAATTAAAAGGTTTCCAGGAGATAAAGATGGAGATATGGAAACGCTGCGCAAAGCCAACTCTCTCTGTAGAAAATGTTGCTCCAAATCTCTCTGTGTCTCTCTCTTTGAATATGCACCTGCAAGAAATTTATTAAGAAAGAAAACATATAGGACACAATATATATATATATATATATATATATATATATATATATATATATATATATATATATATATATATATATATATATATATATATATATATATATATATATATATATATATATATATATATATATATATATATATATATATATAGCCATCAAAATTTTGACGTGTGCATGCACTTTGATCAAGAAAACTAACGCTTAGACTCACTTCAACTAATCATTTATCATGCACGCTCTTAAAGTATCTCATACATATCTATAAATAACTAATACATAAGCATATTTATATAAAAGACACACATATTTATAAAAACTCATACGTTGGACTATCAATCAATAAAGAAATATATTAATTATATTAATTATTTCAATTAAATGAAATAATTTACATATTTACTGAATATTATATCTTTTATCTTATAAATTAATTACGTAGATAATATTTATCTTTTTAATTTATATGACATTTAAGTTTTATTAACTATATATATATATATATATATATATATATATATATATATATATATATATATATATATATGTATATATATATCAAAGTCACCTATAAAACAAATAAAACTTGTTAGTTATACATGTTTCTAAAATAATTTAGGCCTTTAAAATAAGGACATATGAACTTAATAAATTAAAATGCACATTATATATAGATTTAATGATTTAGAATAATCCTTTATTACATACATATTAAACCTTATAATTTTAAACATTTAGGTATACATAAAACAAATTAACACATATACACTTCAATTCCCTTTTTAAGCCTGTTTAAGGATCATTAATCAATTCATAGATTTATTTGAAACTCCGTAAATATACCCATTGGTAGGTAGGTAAAAATCTCATAAATACTTAGTCATGGGTGCACACATATATATGCTTATAAGATAAAAGATATAATATTCAGTAAATAGGTAAATTATTTTATTTAATTGAAATAATTAATATAATTAATATATCTCTTTATTGATTGATAGTCCAACATATGCAATTTAGAGAAAGAGAGAGAGCGTGCATCCCAGAAAGAGAAATTTCATATGTGTATAAAGGTAGCTTTTATCCATTAATCCTCACACGTCTTCAAAGCGATTCGTGCCAGTTTCTACTCGCGGCGTTGGGGGTGTTGTCGTCATCTTGCACCACACGAAAGAAAATATCTTGTGTGTTTGTGAGAGAGAGAAACCTCACGCTAGGGATCTATGGGCACAAAAAATCAAGGAGAGGGAGAAAAGATCTTTCTTCTCACCCCTCTGTCATTGGCCTGCCGGAGTGCATGGACAGTGGAAAGTGAGAGAGAGAGTCGATAAGAATTTGTGTAGAGCACAGCAGGCGATTCGCGGTGCTGAAGAGAGTGATGGAGGCGGATATAGACGATCTCAAACGGAGAGAGAGGTGGAAGAGAGAGAGGTGGAAGAGAGAGAGGTGGAAGAGAGAGAGAGAGAGAGAGAGAGAGAGAGAGAGAGAGAGAGAGAGAGAGAGAGAGAGAGAGAGAGAGAGAGAGAGAGAGAGAGAAGTAGACGATAGAGATGAGAGAGAGAGAGAGGTAAATGATAGAGATAGATAGAGATGAGAGAGAGAGAGAGCGGTAGACAACAGAGATAGATAGAGATGAGAGAGATTAGTTTATAAATATTTAATTTATAATTAATTAAATTCTTAATTTATTTAAAAGGTAAATATTTTTCTAATTAAAATATATGCATATAGTTAATGAATGCATTAGAAAATGTGTGAATGCATATATATTATAATAAGTGAAGATATATATGTAGGAGTATATGTATGCATGTATAGTTAATGTATGTGCATATGATGTGTGCTTATGGGTGAATGCATGTGCATGTAGAAGGTAAGAGAGTGCATGAGCATCAGTGAGAAGGCATAAATACATACATATTTTAGTAGGAATGCATATACATGAACATGTGTATGTATGTATTGAGCATGTGTATATATGTAAAAGTGCATATGCATATGTAGTGCATGTGTGCATAAGAAATGATGAAGTTTGATGAATGTTAGTAAGCATACATGTGAGCATAAGCCAGTTATGCATGTGCATGTGATGAATGTATGCATATGTATGTTAGTATGTATATATGTATGATGTATGCATGTGGTATAAGTGTAATCATGCTAGTATGCATGCTTATGTATGCTAGTAAGTGCATATTTTTGAATGCATGGTAGTATGCATTTATGCATGTGTATATACGTATGTAGGTAAAAGCAAATGCATGTATAGTTAAAGTATGCATATAAAGTCATGCATGTATGTATATGTATTATACATGTTTTATATAAAATATATACATAAGAGCACTAACATAGACATATGAAAAAAGCATGTGCATATTAAAGTTAATGCATATGTATATGAATATGAAAATTAGTGTATATATGCATGTGCATATCTATTTGTGTATGATGTGCTCTAATGCGTATGCATGAAAGTTAGGAAGTTAGAAGTCTATGTATACATGTGTTAGTATGAGTGTTTTATATTTACTAAAAGCATACTTATTTTTCGAATGTTCTTCTGTAGATCATTGCGAAGGAGATTACAAGTTTACGAGATTGCAACATTACAAGATTAAAGCAAACTTATGATCATTTAGAAATATAATTTTGTAGAGGTTTATTCTCAAGATATTGTATTAGATCTTATCATAAGGTTTTGTATAGGCATAAAATTGATCTTAGAGATCTTTATACTTTTACTCTGTAATTTGATTAAATTGTATACATTTTGAGTTCATATGTCTAAAGATTTAGTGTCAACAAACAGTTTTGATATTAATAGTAAAGAATTAGATAACTTTATTATAGGAACACTTCTTCCATCTTCTATTGGAAGCATGATTAATAATGAGAATAAAGAAATAGAAATAATGAAAGACACAATAGTTGATGAAACTTTACATACAATAGAGTACGATCGTAACCTTTCCACGATTTTACCTTTACTTTCTATAGTTTTACCAGAACCGGAGAACAAAGGAGACCTGTTTCCACCTAGTTTAAAAATAAATACTAGTTCAAAACAAACTGAAAGATAAGATAAGATATAGTTAAAGATAAGATAACTAGTGAGGAGTTAGTTTTACCTTCTTATTTAGAAGCTGTAGCTAGATATAGGAACGTACTTCCTTATGGGCGGTAGTGCTCTTTTGAATCTTAGTTTTTTAGATTACACTTAAATAGATTAGAAACCTTTAGCTTTCATCACTCCTAAACTGAGAATTCAATCCAAGACCCAAAGCATACTTAGAAACACCCTGCGTGTAGTCACATGGTTAGGTTAGCATAGATGAATGTCTGTCTCCCTTCACACCCCTCTACGACACCGTGACTGTTAAGCCATTATTTCCAGGACATGGCCTTTGGCCACATGGTTCATATGTGGCACATCCACGTAATCGTAGTTAAGCCACTTCAACACTCCCTTGTAACTAGAGTACTGGAATGTGACATAGATGCTACTTGATTTCAACGATTCCAAGATGTTTCTTGCAGAGGATGAACTTATTTGCTCCCACAGGTTTCGTAAGCATATCAGCTCACATTAGATGAGTTGATACATATGGGAGATGAAGGTTTTTCTGCTCTACAAGATCACATATAGAATGAAACTTTAAATCAACATGTTTTTTTTTTCTCTCTCATCGATAAGAGCTCTTACATGACCGTTTGGATCTAGAGGCCTTCTTTTGCCATGAGCGCTAACGCCTTAAATTTAGCTTCTGCTAATGACAATGCAACTGCTGTCTACTTCTTTGGGAACGAGGTGCTACTTGCCATTTAACTGGCTGTAAAACTAGCCTATTAAATTACACAGCATTACACACACTGATTGATATCCAATTTGGAGCTTACGTGGTCCATTGCTTCCGTTTCAATGATGGACTCTTAATGAACAGCACTCTCCTCTGCTGAAAATAGTGGCTCTTACATTAGAACCATAGAAATTACTCCTAGCCATGCGAGCACCTAAATGTTGCATGCATGGGTGCTAGACCCCACACCTGCTCATGCTCGTCCCAGAGATTGCGTTTCATCTTCATCGTCTCATGGAACAGCTTCATTGATGGTAGCTTTCTCTCACGACTGATGAAGTTGTGTGGACCTTCTATGCTGCACTACCACAGACTCCATAGACGCACCACTTTGTGGAGTACGTGAGGAATAATGACATTTACTATTGATCTTCCAACCATGATACCCAGGGGGCTACCACATGATTAGTGATCGTACGTCTAGCAAATTGATATTTTATGAATTTATTTTGTCACTATTTAAAAAGCTTTTCAAATAGCTAAAAAGTGATGGGATTAAGCATGATAAATAGTCCTAAAAAGTGTTCACATTAACATGCTTTTACCCATGGGCAAGAGTGCATGCATGAATAGATATACATATATGTAGGAGTGTGAGCATGATTATGCATAAATACATGAATAATATTAATTACGCGTGAATAAATGTGCATATATAATACATGTTATTATGAATGTATAAGAGTATATCTACGTATGAATATTAGCAAATATGTGAGAATGAATGAACATAACATGAATGAAAATGAATGATTAGGAATAAATGAGAATAAGTGCGTACATGAATGCAAGTAAATGCATGTATGTACATATGAAAAAGTATGTGTACAAATATATATAAATGAGGAATCTTTATGCATGATAATAAAAATTGAAATGAATTAAAAGAAAAACATGAGCTTTTTTATTTGTCATAAAAATACTTATGATAGTCCTTTTTCCTAATGCTTACTTGCAAAACATTGAAGAGCACGTGATATTGAAAAGCATTATGAATAGGAAGGTGGAGAGCCACATAGAAGATCAAAGTTGCAATCCCTCAAAACCTTCCACCTTGACATTTCTGGAATATGGAAATTAAAACCTATTTCCTTAGAATTTATACTATATTATTTTCATAAATTGTATCGGGTTGTTTGTTATGTCAGTTTTACTTCATCCTTAAAAACATGAATGTTACAATCTCATTTAGATAAACTTAGCTTAGAATTTTTACTTGCATTTGCCCACTCTCACTAGAGTTATTTTGTTCATCTTATAAACATGAATGCTTTCATCTCATTTAAAAATGAAAAACCACTTTGCATGTAGTCAAATGATGTTTCGCCATTTATATAGACCACTAGAATAAAAACAAACATCTTTCACTACACTGATTTCATTTCTAAGGACTTAGAGGATACTAAAAAACAGCCCATGTGTATTCACAAAGTAAGATCGTTGCAAAATCAAAACTGATCCACCTAGTGGTATTCGTGCACACCTCGACAACGCACTATTTTTGGTTTCTTTTTCATTTTAAAATTTTATTTTTATTCTAATTTCCTAGATTTTTTTTATCTCATTTTGATCTTTTTATTTTGTTTGTGGTATTTTTACCCTACATACATTTAGATTCATACAATACCCACACATGTATACATAAAAACACATAAGCACCTATAGGTCACAAACACACAATGGCATTGACATAGCCTTATTCTCATATAAATCACACATACACTATCACATGAACACACATTTCACTAAGACGTTCTCATAAATCCGTCATTAACATAAATACCCATATACATGAATATATTGACATATTCTCACATGAATACACACACATGTAGGTTTTCATAGCACATTTGTGGGTTAGAGTGAGGGTTTAGACCATTACCTTTAGGTACATAGGGTAAACAACTTATGTATTCACATAAGGTTGTTCATCCAAATACATACACATAGGCACCTATAGGGTACACACACAAAGGCTTATACATATACATTTAGCCAGACTCTCATATAAGAAACTACATACACTAAAGTATCATTCACATGACCACACATATAAACACATTTGGTTATATATATTTGGTTACACATATACACGTATGACTTCATACACAGTTACAGACATGAAAAGTCATAGATACTCAAATACATAAATGCATCCACTTACATAAAGACACATTTATATGCACATTCACATGTTCATTAAAATGAATATGTCAAATGAAAGTGCAAATGAACACTAAGTGGAAGGGGCAAATGAAAAATTCAAATGGAGGTTTTTGATCAATGCGCATCTCCACCTTCTTCAACCTATAGATACAAAAGAGAGAGATTAACCAAATCAGTGAAACACATGGATACTACTTTTAAGATTTTTTAGAGATCACCAATCTATAAGAAAATTTCACTTTTTTTAAATGTTCGTTAGAGTATTGAAACCTTTGGACATCTATGTGCACTAAACTTGCACATCGTCCTCATGGGCCAACCTGCAAATCATATTGGGAAACATGCATGAGTACCAAATAGTCATAGGTAGATTCTAATCACTTTAAAATTTAGGAATAAATATGTTTATACCTCATGCAAATTTACAAACTTTATAACAAACTTATAGAATAAAGTAGATGCAAGGTTCATACTCATTCTATTATTGTTCAATTTGTATAGTTAGACAAGCAATCACATGAATGAATCATAAGCTTCATAATTTATATTTTTCTTCCCGTATTTATCTCTTACTGCCCAAACTCTCCATCAGATCTATCTTAAATTTTTACTTTATTTTTATTTTTCTTTTGCACTTCATCCCAACTTAACCATTTATCTATTATTTATATTTATTTATTTACACAAGTTGACCTATCCCAAAATGGGGTTGACTTGTGGAACTGTCCATCTGGCCAGGTTTATCCCACTTGTCTATCGACCCAGCTAGAGTATCTTGACCCACGTATCAGCTCATATAGGCACATGAGAACATATAGGTGAGGCCATATTATGAAACTAGTGTGTAATTGTGGCCCTAATCAGCCCAGCAGGGTAGCTCCACCCACCTACTAGCCCATCGTAATGCACTATTGACACATACATGTACATATATATTTGGCTTGAGTATGAGAGCTTGCCTGAATCATAATATATCTCAAGGTAGGGCCTCACAAGGAATAAAAAGTAGGATCCAAAGAATCCTACTCACCAAGTTTTCAAATCTATTAGCATATACATGCACTTAGTTTAAGCTTTGGCATAGCATCCCAAGGTCTTCACTTTTGAAAGCTCTAGTCTACTAACTGATCCTACTCATATAATATCTGGTCTTTTATGCTTCACACATAACCATAATAGGGGTATGATATCTTTTCTCTACCTCACTCTCTTAAATTTGTACAAATTCCAATACATTCAACAAATGTAATGCATATTTACTTACATTTATAAAAGAAAAGAAATTAGAATGGAAGTGTGTCACCTAATTTGTCATTCTTCTTCCTCCTCGTCTACATCTAAGAGTTCTACATCAATTTCATAGTCATACATTTCTTCATCATGCTTTTTGAAGAGTTTTTCTCGTTTTTGTGCAAAAGTAATTCGAAATATAGTGTTACCTAATTCCATCAAACATTTTTTCTCAGTTCATGTGTTTATCTTCTTCAATCTGCAGATACAAAAGAGAGAGATTAATCAAATTAGTGAATCACATGGATAATATTTTTAAGTGTTTTTAGAGATCACCAATCTATAAGAAAGTTTTCATTTTTCTGAATGTGAATCAGAGTGATGAAATTGTTGCGATATAGGATGACCGTGGGTATTGCTAGCATCACTATGACCATAATTTGTAGTTGTGATCCAATGAGTTGTTTATCCTAAGTCTCAAATCCTTTTCAATCTATTAGTTCAAATTTAATGATATACTCAAATGGGATTATATTTAGTTTGAGTTTATTGGAAAGTAAAGAACTTGTTACATTATGGGTAAATCCAATGTAAAAAAGCCCTTTCATAGGATGATTATTAGTTTAGCACTTCATTAATACTAACTCATTGTCTCAAGAACAATAAACTTTTTGGGGTATTGGGAACAAGACTATGGTTATTTTTTTGATATCCATCATACTTAATATATGATGGTCATTCTATGAGTTCATGTATCCCTCGTACTTAAGATATGAAGGTGATGGTTCCTCCTCGACCATCATTCAATCCTTGCATCACATCAAAGACTTTCTTATTGGGATTTCCTTCTATACCAAGCAATCAAACTAGACCTTTGATAGACCCACTCAAATGTTTTATATTTACCACTCATGAAATCTTGTAGTACATTTACTTTCTTATTAGCCACAAGAATTAAAAAAGGAATATTTCTTTTGCATTTCAGTCTATGCATTTTTGTTATGCTTGAGTATAGTCATGGACATCCATCTTCTAATACAAAATTTACTCCATAGCATATTCTAATGTATGATAGCACTATTTGTACACTAACAAATGAAGAAGTTCAATAACTCATAACACAAATTAATGAGCCTTTAATAAATATCGTACAATATCTACCACTCCAAAACAAACTCCTTGTATCTCTCTACACACTCCTACATTCTCATTTGTCACTCCTGTTGGAAGAGCCAAGTGTAAAATTCCTTCATACTCTCATCATGTAAGACAAAATTATCAAATAACATATCTTTGAGTTCTACCCATGTGGTTAGTTCTAGTCTTTCATCTTCAATCGTTCATCATCATCTACCTAGATGTATCATATTGAATCTTTTTTCCATTCATCATTTATATTGCACAAATAGAAGCATCTCTTCCATTCGCCAATCCATTCTTCTATGGTATCCCCAAATTTTGCATCAACATTCCCTTGATACTTTTATGGTTTCAAATATTTTCCTTATCATTTGAAATTCGAATCAGAAAAAGTTTGAGGATGTACCATACATCATTGAGTTATATGTGTTTCATTTAACGTTACCTCCATCTATGACAAAGAAACTACAAGAGGCATATCTCGTTTATGAATGAGATCTAGTATCACTTTAATCAATTTAGCATTCAAAGCTAAACTCTCCTTTGTATATTGTTGCTGAAGCTCTCCTTCCCTAATACATTTCTAGGTTCTTCTATTATTAAGTGTCAACTAGACTACGAATGAAACAAAAAACGTAAGTAATAAATATTTATGCATTTAATCCACCTAAGTATCCGTAGACTAGCGGAACTAATTGAAGAATAACCTAAATTACTATTAGCTATTAGAATAATGACTAGACATAAGCCCCTTTCTAGACCATTATCGAATCCATGCTCAATCCAAAAACGCATAGATAGATTAGAGTGATAGGGGAACCTCTCAAGTCCTAAAATTATATTTGGGTTATAGGCACCATAAAGCATCAGTTATCTTATCTACTAAACCTACACATGTTTTTGTGAGTTTTTTAATACCAAATTTTAGGATACATTACTGAAATTCAAATACAAAATCATCCAAACTCGATCTCCTATTGAAGATAATTAGCATAATTACAAGTTCCATATGTAGTTCGTCAATGAATCTTACCCAAGATAATGGAACACTAATTAATCAGCTTGATCCATTCAAGTTCATCCTTAAAAAATTAATTATGTGATTAATCATGCTATTATGCATAAGTTCTATGAAATTCATGTAAAATAGATATGAACATTTGCATTGTTGAAAAAAATCCCAACACATCCGAACATAGAGTTAGTCCTATGAAATAAAGCTATACAAAAATTGATTTATCTATGAATATACAAATCATTTCCAAATTTAGACATCTCCATTGAAATGTCAAATTCATAAATAAACTTCAAGAAATTAACCTTTTAATTCCAAGGCTTAGGAAAAGGAAGCTGAAACTCAAGCAAAAGCAATCGAGAAGGCTCCAACTGATGCAATGGTTCAAGAGGAAGAGTCAAACCTAGAGGAAGAGGAGGAAGATCACAAGGAAGAGATGCATCCGATGGAGAATGCTTCAATTTTGGAGATTTGAGGCATTATGCAAGAGAATTTTTTCTAGAGGAGGAAACCATGGATACGAAAGTAATCAGGGTATTTATGCTAGTACTTCACCAAATTTAGAGAGTAAAAACTTGTGTATGATATATATTTCAAGTGAAGATTCCATTTAAATCTTTCATGGCATTCCTCAATCACAATCTATCCTCAATCACAAGCTTTCGGACATTCAAGAATAGTGCGAAAGAAAAACAGAACTTGCACAAGGTAAGCAAAAATTTTTCATAGAAGAGAAGAAAAGATATGAATCAAATAAAGAGAAATTATGGTATTCTAGATTTGAATAAACCGATACAACTAATTTGAAAAATAGCTTCTTAATGAAGCCCCTCCCCACCACCCTTGAGCTACCACAATCTCATTCACACTAGAATACCAGAGTTTAAGTATACAAACTAGGCCTCCCACCTGATGGCCATGTTACAAAGTAGACAAGTGATGTAAGATCACGAATCAAGTAACCCCAATCAAGTGACAACAGTGTCGAAAGCTATCTTGTGGTAGAGCTTTAATCAAAGCATCTGCAACATTATATTGAGTGTGAACCTTCTCAAGATTAATGCGCTCAGTGGCTTAGCAATCTCTAATAAAGTGATACCTCACCTCAATGTGCTTGGTCTTTGGATGATAGACTGGATTCTTAGCCAAAGCAATGGCACTCTGACTATCACTGAGCAAACGAGGTACATGCTGAGGTAAACCCATATCACAAGCAAGAGGAGAAAGCCACAACGCTTCCTTACATGCCTCACTTGCTGCAACATACTCTGCTTATGTGGTGGAAAAATTGTACATTCTTGAAGACGAGATCTCCAAGAGATAGCACCTCTAGCAAAATTAAAAAATGTACCCTCATGTAGACTTACGATTGTCTACACAATGAGCATAGTTAGAATCTGTGTAACCAATAATGGATGCTTTCCCTCTACCTAAGCATAGACACTTGTCCTTAGTGCCACTCAGATATCTTAAAACCATCTTGACCGCTTCCTAATGTTTCTTGCAAGGATTAGACATATATCTGCTCACAACTTCCACCACAAATGCAATGTCTTGTCTCGTAGCTACCATAGCATACATGAGACTACCAACAGTAGACTGATAGGGAATTTTGGTCATGAATTCCTTTTCCTCATTTGATTTTGGGCAATCATCCTTGCTCAATTTCACATATGTGGATAAAGGTGTACTCAATGCCTTTCCACCCTGCATATTGAACCTCTGAAGTACTTTGGATATGTACTCTTTTTGAGACAATTATATGCATCTTTTACTCCTATCACGAGTAATGTGCATGCCAAGAATATGTTTGGCATCCCTCAAATCCTTCATATCAAATTTCTGACTCAGCTTCTTTTATAGAATTGACAAATCATAAGAGGACTTCCAAGAAATCAACATATCATCGACATAAAGTATCAAGCATATCAAGCTGCCATTTGAGCATCTCTTTGTGTAGAGACAATGATCCTCATTACTTCACGCATAGCCTTGAGACTTCATAAAAGCATCAAACTTTTGGTAGCATTGTCTGGGGGATTGTTTAAGTTCATACAAGCTCTTCTTAAGCTACATCCCTATGTGCAACATTTTTATGCATGCTAACCGGAGGACTGGTATCCTTAAACATCACTCATCTCACTTCAACCTCCTTAATGGGATGTTTATGCATCTTAGACTCATTGAAAATGACATCACTACTTCTGATCACTCATCCTGTTTCAAGATCCCATAAGCAATATCCAAATTGTCCTTCTGGACCATATCCAAGAAAAATGCATTTCTTTGACTTATGGTCCAACTTTTGTCTAAGATTCTTGGGTATATGAACATATGCTTCACACCCAAAAACTCGAAGATGATCATAACATGGTGGCTTCCCTGTCCATAACTCTTGTGCCACTTTCAGACCTTTGGCAGTACTAGGTGAAAGGTTAATCACATGAACTGCAGTCAATACTGCTTCTGCGCAAAAGCCTTGTGAGAGGTTTGCATGATGCAACATAGACAGTAGTCTATCTTGAATAGTTCTATTTATCCTCTCAGCTACACCATTCTCTACTAGGGTATAAGGAGCTATAAAATCTCTACGAATCCCTCTAGACTGACACAAAAAGGCTGAATTCATGTGAGGTATACTCACAACCATTATCTGAACGTAAAGCCTTAAGCTTAGTTCCTTTTTCAGTCTGAACTGAAAAAAAACAATTTTCTGAAAGTAGGGAATACCTCATCCCTTGATTTTATAGGATATACCCAAAATTTTCTAATAGCATCATCTATGAAAGTGACAAAGTAGAGAGAACCACCTAAGGACCTAGTGAGCATGGGATCACACACATCTATATGAACGAGATCTTAAGGCTGAATTGAAGAGTCAATGTGTGTTCTATGCACTTTTTTTGGTTTGCTTTCCATATTGACAATGCTCACAAAATGAAAAATCAGAGAAAGATAACACAGGTAGGTACCCAGAATGAGAAAGATTTTCCATTCCACTACGAGACATATGGCCCAAAAATGCCACATACAAGCCATATGTTGTTCAGTAATAGCTAACAAGTGTTATAATTTTTTTTGATACAACTAAAGGATAAACTGAGGCAACTTTGCTTCCTTTTGCAATAAACATATTTCCCTTTGACATGCAAAAGGATTGAGCATAAAAGACCACCTTGTAACCAAGGTCATCAAGTTGATCAACTGACATCAAACTACATGAAAACTGAGGTACATGGCATACATTATGCATAGTAAATTTTGAACCATCAATGAACTGCACAATCACATCTCCAATCCCCACAACATCACACTCGTAAGAGTCACCAAGTATCAGGATACCAAGAGACTTTGCTGCATAATTAGAGAACCATTCTCTGTATGGTGTCACATGGAAAGAAGCACCAGAATCCAGCAGCCATGTGTGGGAAAGAGAATTAGCCATAAGCACCTCAGATGGCATAGTGCTATCAAGTGTCAACACATCACCATCATCAGAAATAGCATTAATTTCTTCAATCTTCATAGTCAAAGTAGATGGTGCAGGTAACTGTTTAACATGCCCATCAACATTATGTCCTTTACCTTTAGCATTCTTTAATGCATAACAATCTTTCTTCATATGTCCTTTATTATGACAATAATGGCATTCGATTTCCCTCTTCCTTGATGTACTTCTACTCTTATGTTCATTGACCATTCTTTTCCTTGTTCTTGCTCCTACCACATTGCTGATTCTTTCCTTGGTAAGAATCATGAATATTATATGCAACTCCACTCTAAGTGCCACCATAGATTTTTTATGAATCTCCTCACTCAAGAGTGCTCCACATATGTCATCATAGACAAGTTTAGCACCACGTGCACTATTGCTAATAGCTGTGCAACATGTATCCCATGATGATGGGAGTGTGCGTAACAACATTACTGCTTTCATTTGGTTACCTATATCCATTTTTTGAGCCTGTAATGGGGAGAATATAGCATCAAACTCATTTAGATGAGCAGCAACACTATCTGAGTATCCTCTGCAAAATGAGTGTATGACCAGTGTCAAAATATCATAAAATTGTAAGTACTGACATCTTTGCCTGCATAGTGAATCACTAACTTACTGCATATAATCAGTTACCTAATAGAAGCCAACTAGGCTTATCAAGCACCTATGAACAACTATCATACATCTCCTATGGTGAGTTTGGGTAAGACTTCCACCTACATCACCAAAGAGACCTTGACATCTGGGTGTCTCCTAGTTTAGAAAACCTCACCACAAACCTCTTTATCAAACATAAAAGGCTTTATGCAAAGAACATAACCATTGTATCAATGACCACATGGACGTACATACGCAGTATCCACAGAAGTGTACATGATGTATATATGCTCAATATATGCAGTAAAATGAAACTAAAAGGCTGAATGCATAGCCGAAAAACTAGCCAATAACTCCGACAAGTTTTTGTCAACTTTGATGTTTTTGGCTCAAAAAACCTACATAAATTTGCAGCCGCTGCTCCCACTTAGACTCAAAACCTTTCGAGAAACCTGTAGTTTTGTGAGTGTGTCTGAAAAGACATAGCCCCAAGGGTTGATATTTATTGTCGAAGAAGTACAAAGAACACTCGTCTTGATGTTCGTGGGCTTGTGTGAAGAGATCTATGTGCAATAGTACTCCGAAATGGCTCCAAAAGACACCCAAAAATGCTTCCAAAAATACAAGAAAAACACCAAAAAGACATATCGAAAGAGATCCATAATTAGGTATAACAACACGTCTTCTTTAAAATCACGGATTAGAATACAAATAGAGAGTCCCTCCCTTTTTTATTTTATTCTTATAATTCCTAAAAAAATGGCACTTTTCCAAGCCCTTTAACTCAAAAACAGTGAGGAATCACCATAAGCTTGTTATAGACACTTTTATTCATTTTTTTGATCTACGCGTGTTAGAGATGACCTAAGTTCAAATCCGCATCCAAATACCACTTTCGAGCCCTTCAAGTTTAGAAATTTTAGAGAGAAAATAAAATCAAGAACTATTTCTACAATGAACTAAATGTGGACTCCTAAATGAGGTACCTACAACATGATTGACAAAAATTTCACACGAAAAATTTTATAATCTTATGCATGCTCTAACTTTCTCTCATACATAAGTTGTCCTAATTATTTCATGTTCATGTTCAAT
The DNA here is from genome assembly GCA_020310875.1 of Ceratopteris richardii. Classification (NCBI taxonomy): domain Eukaryota; kingdom Viridiplantae; phylum Streptophyta; class Polypodiopsida; order Polypodiales; family Pteridaceae; genus Ceratopteris; species Ceratopteris richardii. Next base: position 67,626,474 of record CM035443.1, read on the forward strand.
TTTACACGAAAAAAACGATGCAGATAAGGTCTAGAGAGAGAATATGAAATTTGTCATGTAAGAGTTTTTCTAACATGCATAAAATGACTTAATTGTTTATTCTAAGCATTATCCCCATAATGTAAGTCAAAGAGTTCCAATCCCCCCCCCCCCTTGCCCCTCCAAGGAACTGTGTGCTTAGAGTTGGAAAGAAGGATAATGTGCCCGAAAATGATCTAAGTTCACCCAAGTCGAATCTTCCATAGGCTATGTGTGTCGTTTCATCAAAATCTCTACTATACATCTATTTTTAAGTAATATTCCCCTCTTGTCTATTAATATTTCAAGTTGAAGCTCAAGAGAGCCATCATCTTTCAGCTTATAGTTGGCCTAGAAAACATGAGAAACCTTAGGAACATATCATTTAAGCTAAAATGAAATACAAGATGCACATTCAAATATTCATGTAATTCCAACAAATAAGCAAGAGATCCAATCTTTTTAAAAGTGCCTGCATATGGAGGAGAACATCTATGATCTTTCCCTAGTAGCAAGTTAGATAAGTGAGGATTGACTTTAATAAATGCCATTTCATTTCTTTGAAATTCAAATGGTTTTCTCTTCAAGTCCTAGATCTCCAAAGATGTAAACCAAGTGTCTTTATGAGAAATTATGCTTTTAGGCATTACATGCAATCAGAAAAATTCTTTCACAAATAGTCTTGCAACATTCAAGGTAGTATCACTCTTTTTCATAAGGAAGAAATATGGGATCTTGATAAGTCAATCAACTACCACAAATATGGTATCATGTTTACTTTTGGCCAAAGGCAATTTCGTGATAAAGTCCATAAGGAGAAAATCCCACTTGAGATTTGGAACATCCAAAGGCTAAAGCATTTCCAAACCTTCCCTTAAATTTGGTTTCACTTTTTGGCACTTGAAACAGTCACTCACATGTTTTCTAATATCCTGATTTATACATGGCCAAAAGTAAGAACATTTTGTTTTAACATAGGTCCTTTAATAAACTGGATGTGAAAAAAACGATGCATCATGAAAAGCATGCAATATTTTAACTTTTAATGGAGAGTTAAAAGATATGTATAAACCATTTTGCAAATGAAATGTTTCTTGATACATCGATTCCGTGTTTGTATGCAAAAACATTAAAATAAGTGCATAAAAAGAATCCTCTTTTACTTCTTCTTGAATTTGATTGAGAAACTTAGCATTTGTCAGGGAAAGGAGATTACATAAAGGTCTGTGACGCAATGCATCAAGGACCTTGTTTTTGTTACTAGCCCAATATTTATTTTCAAAATCATACTCACTTCATTATTCGATCCAACACTTTTGCCTTTTGCTATTGTGTGAAGATATATTTTAGACTATGATGATCTGTTTTCAATTCAAAATCGATCTCTAACACTAGATGTCTCCAATGATTAAGTGCATGTGCATACATACATACATACATACATACATGTACATATACATGCATGTATACATACACGCATACATAGACACATATATGCATACATACGAACACACATACATAGTCAAGTATATACATACACACATATATGCATACATACCAACACACATACATAGTCAAGTATATACATACATACAAAGACATATATTTATGTATATACATACATAAATTCATACATAGTTACGTATATACATAAGTACATAGATGCATACACACATACATAAGTACATCGATATATTTAAATATGAACATACAAAACACACACACACAAATACATACACACACAAAAAAAGAAACTAGAAAGGGATTCTTTTAAAAGTGTTTCATATTCAAGTTCTTTCTAGAAATGGATAGAAATCTCCTTGCTCACTACAGGTACGGGTACGAGAGTATATTGTAGAACCTTGTAGTTCTTACGTTTGATATTCCCAATGAATTCTTAGAGCATGTTTCTACGGACAACGAGACATAAGACAAGGAAAAAGAAAACAAACACAAAATTCATTAAATGCATGTACATCTATAACCGTTCTCTGCTTGTATTAAATAATCATGGTCTGAGATCAGATATCTTCAATCTTTCATTATCATCTATCTAGATGTATTATATTGGATCGTTTTGCTATTCATCAATTATATTTCACAAATAGAAGCATTGCTTCCATTCGCCAACGCATTCTTCTATGGTATCCCCAAATTCTGCAACAATATTACCTTGATATATTTATGGTTTCAACTATTTTCCTTATCATTTGCATTTCGGATTAGAAAAAGTTTTGGGATGTAGCAAACATCGTCGAGTTATATGTGGTTCATTTAAAGTTACCACTATCTTTGACAAAGAAACTACAAGAGGCACATCTCATTTATGAATGAGATCTAGTATCACTTTAATCAATTTAGCATTAAGAGCTAATGTCGCCTCTGTATATGGTTTTTGAAGCTCTCCTTCCCTAATAGAGTTTTGGGTTCTTCTATTATGAAGTGTCAGACTAGACTATGAATGAAACAAAAAACATACGTAATAAATATTTAGGTATTTACTTGGCATAATCACAAGTTATATATGTATTTCGTTAGTGAATCTTGCTAGAGACAATAGAACACTAATTAATGAACCTTACCCATTAAATTTTATCCTTAAGAAATTAAATATGTGATTAATCATGCTCTTATGCATTAGTTCTATGAAATTCATGTAATATATATATGAAAACTTGCGTTGTTGAAAAAATCCCAACACATCCAACTTGAATACAGAGTTAGTATGATGAAATAAAGCTATACAACAAATGGATATAAAAATCAGTTCCAAATTAAGATATATCCATTGAAATGTCAAATTGATAAGTAAATTTTAATAAATTAACCTTTTAATCCCAAGGCTGAGGAAAAAGAAGCTAAAATGCAAGAAAAAGCAATCGAGAAGGCTCCAACTAATGCCATGGATCAAGAGGAAGATTCAAACCTAGATGAAGAGGAGGAAGATCCCAACAAAGAGATGCATCCAATGGAGAATGCTTCAATTGTGGAAATTTCAGGCGTTATGTAGGATATTTTGTTTCAGAGGAGGAAACCATGGCTATGAAAATAATCAGGGTAATTACACTTGTACTTCACCAAATTTAGAGAATAATAACCTGTGTATGATATGTAGGTCAAGTGAAAGATTCCATTTAAATCTTTCATGGTGTTTCCTCAATCTGAATCTAGCCTCAATCACAAGCTTTCGGTCATTCAAGAATAGTGAAAGAGAGAAAAACAGAACTTGCACAAGGTAAAGGAAAATTCGACATAGAAGAATATACAAGATATGAATCAAAGAAAGAGAAATTTGGATATTATAGATGTGAATAAATTGATACAATTTCTTTAGGATTACTTGTCCAAAAATAGAAGAAACCCATGAAAAAGACATATCCAAAGACATCCATAATTAGGCATAACAACATGTCTGCTTTAAAATTAGGGATTAGAATAGAAATAGACAATCCCTCCCTTTTTTCTTTTATTTTTAGAATTCTTAAAAAACTGGCACTTTTCCAAGCCCTTTAACTCAAAAATAGTGAGGAATCACCATAAGCTTGTTAGAGACACTTTTGTTCAATTTTTTGATCTACACAAGTGTTAGAGATGACCTAAGTCCAAATTCACCTCCAAATAGTTCTTTTGAGCTCTTCAAGTTTAGAAAATTTAGAGAGAGAATAAAATGAGGGCATATTTTTACAATGAACTACATTTGGAGTCCTAAATGTGGTAGTTACAACATGAATCACAAAATTTTCACATGAAAAAAAATATTCTCTTATGCATGCTCTAACTTTATCTCATACATAATTTGTCTTGATTATTTCATGTTCATGTTCAATTTTCAATGAAAAAACATGTTGCGGATAAGGTCTAGAGACAGAATATGAGACATGATCTGAGAGTTTTTCTAACATGCATAAAATGAGCTAATTGTTATTCTAAGCATTATCCCCATAATGTAATTCAAAAAGTTCAGAATGAATTATTTCACTATCCAAAGGCCGTTGACACCCCCCCTCCCCTCTTTTAAGGAACTATGTGGTTAGAGTTGGAATAAAGGATAATGTGCCCGAAAATTTTCTAAGTTCATCCAAGTTGAATCTTCCATAGGATATGTGTGTCTTTTCATCCAAATCTCTACTATAAATACATTTGTAAATAATCTTTCCCTCCTACCTAATACTATTTTAGGTTGAAGCTCAAAGAAGCATCATCTTTCAGCTTATAGTTGTATTGGAAAACATGAGCAACCTTAGGTGCATATCATTTAAGCAAACATGAAATACATGATGCATATTCAAATAGTGAGGTAATTCCAACAAATAAGCAAGAGATCCAATCTGTTAGATAAGTGAGGATTGACTTTAAGAAATGACATTTCATCTGTTTGAAATTCAAGTCGTTTTCTCTTCAAGTCCTAGATCTCCAAAGATTTGATGTAAACCAATAGTCTTTACGAGAAATTATGCTTTTAGGCATTACATGCAATCAGAAAAATTCTTTCACAACTAGAATTGCAACATTCAAGGTACTATCAGTCTTTTTCATAAGGAAGAAATATGCCATCTTGGTAAGTCAAACAATTACCACAAATATGGTAATTTTAATCATAGGAAATTGAGTGATAAAGTCCATCGGGAGAAACTCCCACTTGATATTTGGAACATCCAAAGGTTGAAGCATTCCAAACCTTCTCTTAAACTCTGGTTTCACTTTTGGGCACTTTACGCATTCACTAACATATTTTCTAATATCGTGTTTCAAACATGGCCAAACGTAAGAACATTTTATTCTAACATAGGTCCATGAATATCCTAGATGTGCAAAAAAGGTGGATCATGAAAATCATGCAATATTTTAACTTTTAATGGAGACTTAAAATATATGCATAAAACAATCTTGATGAATCAAAAGCACATAGATATAGAGTTTTGACTTTTAATGTGTTTAAAACGTCTTCTAAAAGTCCCTTCAATCATGCATTTTGATTCATTTTAGGCTTTAAATTGTTTCAAAGGTTTTCGTCATTTTCATTATGATTACCAAAACTTTCCTCTTTGTTTCAATTGAGTTTTTGGATGCATTCATAAGATTTATAATCTAAATGAAAAGGCTCATCATTCTTTTATTGCAGTTTATGCTCATATTTATCACTTGTTTATCACTTGAATGCCATCATTTAGAGAATCTGCTACTATCTCTAAACTCTCCAAGAACTTTTCATCATTGCCATCTTCCAAAAACACCTCTTCATCAACATAAAGGGACTCCATATCTTCATAATCAAGAAAGTTATGGTCTTCAACGTCACTAGAGTCATGCTTATTAAGGTCAATCTTGTCACATTCTCCACACCTTCTAGGACTATGCATGTAGTTTGACAATAACTCAATTTCTTCATTCAATATGGCATCATAGAATTTTGCATCGATCTCCATAAATTCTCGCTCATTTTCCTTAGACCATATTCTTCATACATTTCTTTAGTAACCAATTCTTGCTCAAAGATCTCGTCACATATGAGCCCTTTTGTACCTATGCTTGAATTAGCTAGTTCTTCATTCATTTGATAGTATTTGTATCCAACCTTATCGATGTAGTCATTTGGTTTAGTTTTTTCATGTTCATTCTTCTTAGGTGACATGCTATCATAATAATTTTCATACATTTCAATGAGCATCACATCTATCTCCTCATGCATAATCTCTTTAGAAAATGGATTTAGCTCATTACAGTCAACATTCCCATCCGAATGCAGCTCTTCATAGAGTGTTTCCTTATTGCAGATTGCATCATTTATGCTTATAAGTTCTTTTTGGTGATCCTCTTCAAAAGCATGTACATGTATTCCATGCATATTTCTCTTACGCCCAACTGGGGTTTTTGTTATTCTATGGATTTGCAAATTATTCTTAGTTTCTGAAATGCACGGAATTTGCACATCTTCTTTCTTTGCATCAATGTGAGCTTTCCAATCGTTTAGAAATTTTTCAATTGTTTGCTACTTCTTCACGTATCTCCTCACAGCTTTATGCACAAGCATCCAATCCTCTGTGAGCCCCGATTCTGAGTCTATATCTTGCAAATGTGGAATTAGCTCCTCTCAGGCTTTAATATCTATTGCTTCAAGAAACAACAATACTTTTTCATGTATCAAACCTCTCTTTTCATTTTTGATAGACCGTCATACTGCTAATCAAAATCACTTTTGATCTCTAGAATCCGCTATCCTTTGGGCATATGAACCCACCTCAGGAAGGACTTACGAGTCACTTTGTCTATATCCTCCAGCATGAACTTCTTGAGGAGCATCTCTTTGTATTGCAACCATGTCATATGGTCTATTTGTATGATTTGATTACGCATGTTGAATTGAGAAACATAGACAAAGTTTTCACATAAATCCATATCCGTCATCGGAGTCCATGCGACACCTGAGTACTTCATCTCAAGTTCATATTCTTTGTAGAACTTGGATATATTTTTTCCATTGAAAAAACCACACCGCTTTATTAGTCGCTCATGAAGTGATTAGATGGCTTTTTGATGCCTATCTTCTTCGTGAAAGCATATGAACTGAGCTAGGAGATCTTCCATGTTCAAAGTGCTAGATCGCTCAATCTTTGCATGCTAACTCCATTCTTCATTGCACTAGCTTGATATTTTATTCACCCCTAGCTTTCACGTTGGGTTCATCAGTTATGTCCTCCAAGTTTCATGGAAAGGAGGGAGAAAGATTACAAGCACTTTGGTTTGAGAGAGTTTTGAAAATGATTCTTGAAGGTGCAAGACAACTCATGTTCACATACAAAGACCCTTCCATGTTAGAACTAGAAACCTAAGGACAAGGATCTCTCTTGGTTTTCCTCCAATTTTTTTTGTTTCTTTATTTCTGTTGAGCCATAGAAACAATAGATCTTCAATATTTTAAATTAAGAGAGAACCTGAAACAAGCTTTGGAATTGTCAGTATTTATTTTCTCTAGGACTCCCAAAGAGTTACGTTCATTATTGTAGAGTTTTTCACTCTTCTTGACAACCATAAATTCGATTAACTTTAATACGGTTACTGAATTGTGTTAGATTACAATTCCATGTCATTATGCGCATATGATTTATATACTTTTATTTATATGAAAGAATATAATATGATTTATATACTTTTACTTATATGAAAGAAGTCTCTCATACCCGCAACGAAATGCATTCACGCTTTTTCACTAAGATTTAAATAGCAAGCCTTATCCCTTAATATATATATTACTTTTCATTACTGTCAATCAAGTTTTCTCAATACTATGCATCAAGCTTCCAAAGTTTAAGCTCAAAACCATCATAAAACAAAATTCTCATGCAAGCTTATTGAATATATGTGTGCAAGGTAAACGAATTCCATCAAACAAATACTCTGCATAAAAGTATGATCCTATACATAAAAAAAAGAAAATAAAACAACGTTAGAAAGCTTTGCATCAAAGGAATTTCATTTGACCATTTGTTTTTAGTTGCGATCAAGTGAAATACAAAGTAATTCCAAACGCTTCACAATTTCTTATTCTGAAAAGGTATTCTGATTCATTGTTTCGCTCTAGCTGTGGTCACGTCAGCTATTAAACAGCATGTCGGCTTGCCATAGAGGATCAACTAAGGTTATCCGAGTAGAAAGTTACCATGAAAGAGACTATAACTGATTAAAAAGCCGCACCTATTAGCTCTAGAAGTACTACGGTTCAAGACGATTATCCGAGTAGAAAGTTACCATGAAAGAGACTATAACTGATTTAATGAGCCGCACCTATTAGCTCTAGAAGTACTACGGTTCAAGACGATTAGCCAATGCAAAAGCCTATTAACAGTACGTACCTGCTACTTCTTAATATCAAGGTAAGGAGAACGTGACTCCGCTGTAGGTGTTCAACCTTCACTAAGATTCGATCTCTTTCAAAGAGAACTGTAGCAACCTCGTTCTAAAAATGTGTGAATTCTTTTTCCAATCCAGTGTCCTTTTCAACCTCTATTTTTAATTGCTGAGTGAACTGACTCTTTATCAAATAAGCTTCTTACAGTTCTTCTTGTGGTTTGACGTTCTCTTTCTGACAAGCAATAAACCTCTTCTCATAATTATCTGAGTCCTGTTCAACACACTAGGAAAGCACACGAGTGAGAACCAAGTTTCCCATAGAGATCCATGCAAATCTACTGTTGTACTCCTTGAAGGAGCAAGTATGCGTGAAAGAAGACCCATATGTTTTCCCACAAATGACACATCATCTTCAATGAAGCTGTTCTAATGTATTGAACATTCGGAAAATGTCCCAACTCAGGTGGAATTGTACCACTGAAGTCATTTGACTCAATCTTCCTGTGATATTCAATGTAAATGCATCTCGGTAACTAGCTGACTTGAAAGTTGTCCTCTAAATTTGTTGTGTGACATGTCCTTTGCAAACCCATCAGAAATCCTTTATCATCCAGTAATGTTATGTTCCTGATCCGCTTGATCCTCCACTTGCAGATGAAGTATGTCACCTTCATACACAGCTTGCTTAGATTTTTCAGCTTGTGCTTGTTGGTTGGCCTCTGCGAAATGTCTCCAGTAAGTTTATTCCTACGTTCATAACACAGAGCTCTCTTTGTGTTTTCTGTCCGATCGTCCTACATTTTCTCTTGTGACTTCTAGACCACAACAACTGTCAAGACCTTCGCGCCTTTAAGAGGTTTCGACTACCTCATGGATCCATAGCAAGCACATTTGCAGTTAACGCCACATGACATCTCCAACAACCTCCACTTCCAAATCGAATCCTTCTTCTCCCTACTTCTTTGAAAGAAAAACAAAAGAACACAAGCAAAAACGAACTGCAGTCCGGGACTCCTTTTGCCGCCTCTCTCCGCTTGTGAATTCAAGCCTTCTTTTTCTTCTCTAATCCCCCCCCCCCCCCCTTCCGTCTGTCGACTCGCTCACCCTGTTTAGTCCCCAAAACAAAATTATTTTCTTGTATGATCGACTTTCTCTAACATGCACCCATTGTTTGATTCTCCTAGAATATTTGATGGGTTTGTTACCTTTTGGAAAGTAGCCTGTAAGGGAGTGAGTGCCTTATTGGGAGATTTTCTTTACCCTTCCATAATACGTATATGTTTCCATTTTAGTTCTACATGGGTTCACATCATTGCATGAATACTCATGTGCACATGTACAGAATGAAACGTAGACTTATTTGTAAATGCTTACATAACTTTAGATACGCAGACACAAACCTTCATTAATGTTTCTCTGCACGCACATTTACACTAAGATACGTACATAAACACACATATAGTTATACACATAGATGTGCATACATATGCACCTCTTAATGCCCGTATTTGTAAACATATGGAGAGACAGCTAAAGATCCTTGCTTTCTATCATGAACAAGCTCACGGAATTCATATAAAAAATTAGTACATAAACAAAGTGGGTTTGAGGGATAGAGATTATTGGTTAGCATGATGTGGCAATGATTTCTTTTATCAATTGCCACTTGACATTTATCAATTGCCACTTGACAAAGATCACTTTTATTTGACAATTTCTCTTTACCTTGGTCGAGAGAAGTGAGATCATAATGAGACATAATAAACATCACATCTTTCAATTATTTTCAAATGCAAATGATTTTTTTGAACTTCAATGCATGTAGGATGAACTTTAAAAGGTCAGAGTTCACCACAATTTTAACCATATCGATATCGTCTAATTTGAATCTATTCAACGCTTTATAATGGAGCCCAAGCTTGAATGTCTACTCTCGACCACAACGCATCCAATGGTGGTACTCGTGTTTGATTCTAACAAGCCTGCTTCATGTTATGGGCGAAATAAGGAGCTGTGCAACTCACCTTGTCTCATCACACACCTCCTCAATCTTCACGCACACATTACACACTTGAATGAAATGGATAGACAACACTTCAATGCACTCAATTCAAGCTACAATCACACATGCAAGCTCGCAAGCAAGGAGATACAAGAGGAAGAAGAGGCAAATCTTAAAATCTAGGTTCTCCTGTACTCACAAAGGCCAAAAGCCTTACAAAGTGTCACAAAATGACTTACATACATGTGCGTTAAAAATGGTCGTTTCACACTAGAGACCGGCACTTTTATTGGAAAACTCTGATCTCCTACTATGCTAGAAGGGTTATGATACAAAGTTTGGGATTTGTGCATTTGGATGAATTCCCTAGTGCATTTACATGGCTTTATGAGATTTCCATAGAAATTGAAGAAGAAAATTGGTGCGCATAATTGAGAACTTTTGGGGGATCCTTTTTGTGTCTCTTTTTCTCTACAACACTTTCCCCCTCTTTGTCTCGGTCATCGCTTGACAAGCTTTGTTGTGATAATTTGGGCTGCCATGCATGCATCAACTTACTAAGAATGTGATTGCGTTAGTCACCTATTTCAACTTCTTAGCCTCTACCTCTTCTAACTTCTGGCCTTGGGATAAATATTTGTTCTCACACAGCTGGCCCTATTGTATTGTTGAAGTCCATTTACTTCTTTTCCTTGCATGCACCTAGTGGCTAAGAATGTGATTATCTTAGTACCTCTTTCTTTCTTTGCATTCCTCCAACCCTATTGCATTGTTGAGGCCTGTCCATTTCTTCTCACCCCATGCAGAAGCCTGTGAAGAATGCTTCTTTCAAAAGTCTGCATATAAGTGCTCGGCAAAAACATTAGACTTGAATAGTAGCCCATGATAGTGAATCAGATTGACATGATGGAGAGGTCAAAAACTACTATATCCATTCCTTGATTAATGCCAATGAAGTTCAAAAATCTGTATTCTACTTGCGTGAAGACTTTTAGTATTGTTAGGATCATGCTAAGTATTTTATTCATTAACTTGATAGTGAGATCAGGTACCTTGGCATACTGTGATAACCAATATTTGATTGTTCTCACCATGTATTTTTCAGTGGGGAGGTAGTTATGCACTAGGCTCGGTAGTAAAGGAAAATTGAGCCACTGTTTATTTATTTTACCTTGGCTTCACAAGTCCCAAAACTCTAGCCAATATTCTCGACATGGCATAGGAAAAAAAAGCTAGATTGACTTGGAGTAAACATGTTGCTTCTTGCTAGTGCACCCGCAAGGTTGGATTTTTTTCCAAAACTTTTCTTCTCCAAATAGGATCGACAACTTTGAACTCTTGTTGAGTATAATAATAGGTGTTTGCCTTGGAGTTGAGTTGCTCATCCGGATCCTTCCTCGTGGTCTTCTTGATGTATCTTCAGGTCTGCTCTTTCATGATTCCATCAGAGAGGTTGAAGGGCTTCATTATCGCATCTAAATCTTTGCTTTTGATCTTAACCTCTTTCATGACTTTCACTACCTCTATCTCTCTCTCTCTCTCTCTCTCTCTCTCTCTCTCTCTCTCTCTATATATATATATATATATATATATATATATATATATATATATATATATATATATATATATATATATATATATATATATATATATATATATATAATTGGCCAATTTTTTGTGGCGAGACCCTTTTTGTGTTCAATATATGCAAGCTTATTTCTGTCTATGGCACAAATGATTGAGAAACACTGCGAGTCGTGCAGAGAAATTGATAGTAACACCTACACGTACATAAGGGCTGAATTCTAGGATGTAGCATGTTAGGATATGGAATAATAGGAGAGCGAGAGAGGGAGGGAGAGAAGGAGAGAGAATACAAGGGAGAATAAGAGAGCTACAGAATGAGAGAACCCCATCATTTGCAGAAGCTATCAATTGACCCGTGTGTCTCCAAAGTCGTCGCACAAAAAAAAAAAAGAAACATAGAGATATAGAGTGACGCATGATATATAAAGAGAGAATAGGAGTTACATGATACACACATGCATATTTTAACACATGTATAGATACATACATACATTCATACACACATACATGCATTCATACATAGACATTCATGCGTATGTACATACATTAATGCATATCTACATACACATATAAATATAAAATGATATAAATACATACAAACACATATACATATGTATATAAGTGCGTAACTACATACATAGATACCCACAAACATAAGTATATAGATGCATGGATACATACACAGGTACGTAAACACATTAATACATTTAAATATAGACATGCATAGATAGATACAAATACTCTCATAGATACATACACACAAATACTCTCATAGATACATACACACACGCACTATATATATATATATATATATATATATATATATATATATATATATATATATATATATATATATATATATATATGTGTGTGTGTGTGTGTGTGTGTGTGTGTGTCTGCAGGTAAAAAATTAGGCCAGTTTTTTATAGTAGCCATAATATTTTTGGCTTCAATACATGCAAGCCTTTTCTTTGCCAGAAATGATTGAGAAACGCTGCGAGTCAAGCAGAGCAGTTCATAGTAACACCTACACGTACACAGGGGCTGAAATCTAGGATGTGGCATGCTCGGATATGAAATAATAGAAGAGAGAGAGAGAGAGAGAGAGAGAGAGAGAGAAGGAGAGAGAATACAAGGGAGAGTAAGAGAGAGATACAATGAAAAAACCCCAATGTTCTTAGAAGCTATCAATTGAACTCTGTGAGTGGCCTTAGTCTACATCTAAGAAAAATAAAGATATAGGGATATAGAGTGACACATAACATATATAGAGAGAAAAGGAGTTATAGGACACACACATCCATGGTTTTACGCATGTATGAATTCATACATACATTGATAGATACATACATACATACATGTACATATACATGCATAATGCATATACACATACATACATTTATGCAAATATACAGACACACATACATAGTGAAATATACAGATACATACAAACACATATACGTATGTATATAAATACGTATTTACATACGTAGATACGTGACAACATTAGTACAGAGATGCATAAATACATACAGACATACATAAATACATTAATACATTTTGATAAGAGCATACATAAATAGATGTTAATACTCTCACACCTACATACACACACAGCCATATATATATATATATATATATATATGTATGTGAGTGTGTGTGTCTGTGTATGTGTTTATGTATGTTTGTGTGTGTGTATGTGTACGTATGTCTGTGTGTGAACTATCATTTCTTAGCGGAGAATGTACAAGAGATCTACGTAGACGTGAAGATAAGACTGAATGGAGCAAGTACTGGAAATGATGAATCCGTTTTGTTGGTGCAAGTAAAAGTCGAATGCTATTAGCATGAAGAACAAACGATGAAGCATTGAAGCATCGGCATTGAGATGGAGTGTGTACAATATTGGTGGCAATCTTGAGCACATGGGAATCAGCATTAAAGAAGTTGCTAAGACCGCCAGATTCTTTGGACAAGTTTACTCTGTCAAATTTATTCTTATGGTGTACACAAAGCTTAGGAGAAAATCAAGAGTTGATGTACCAAAAGTATTTGAACCAGTACTAAAAAAGCGTGCGATCTTGAAAATTTCGAGCCCAAATTAGAGTAGATGCATTTATTTGCATATACAATGGATTTTTCACAGCGTAGCCTATTCGATCTAGTCACTTACAGTCACTTAGTTTCTTATTTTTTGTAGACTAGAAGGTTGTATCTTTGCGTACCTGTCAAGTCACTTAGTTTCTTATTCTTTGTAGACTAGAAGGTTGTATCTTTGCGTACCTGTCAGTAGTGAATATCAATAAGAGGTCTATTTTATGGTGTAACGTTCATTATTTATTTGTAATGTTTCCATCGTTCTATCAAAATGCGAACTATAATGTCAAGCTAACTCTTATATTTAGTTGAGTGAAGATGTAGTCTATCATCCTGCACATGTTCACATCAGCTTTTAAATCAACATGGCATGAGTAAAGGAATATTTATTTTGATTACATGCAAAGTCTCACATGATTTACCTCCATTACTTTTTAAATATGGGTGATAATTCGAGTCCATGTGAAATAACAAGAGATTCTAGAAAAAGTGTTTCACTTTCAAGTTTTCTTGCAGGAGTAGTTTTATTTCAGCTGATAATTCCATTCTAAGTTATATGGATAGAAATTTCTTCCTTCGAGAGAATTCCCCGATACGAGTAAGAAAGAATACTTTAGCAACTCGTGGTTCTTATGTGTGATATGCCTAAAAAATAAAAATCAATACAATGCATCTACATCTATACTATCTTTTTGTTTGTATTGAATAATAGTTTGCGCGACGATTCAACGATTTATTGCGTAGACTGCGGAGTCGAAATTGTCAATGACTAGAATGCGTGATGAGCGCCAATATCTGCAAGTCATAAGCAAATCAGACGCGCAGGCGACAGAGACTTTGAAAAATGGTGAAGATTTCTAAGACCTTGATATCACGCACTCATTCTTTTGCCAGCGATATTTCTGCTTAAATGGCTTTTGCGTAATTTTATTTCTTTCTTTAAGATCAAAATTAAACATCATCATGAAATTTTGCTTCTTAATTGCAGAGAAGAATCAGAAATCGTGAAAGCTCTCTCAAAGCATTAAGCTGAAATTTTAACTGGATATCTAACGAAGGAACGAAAAGGTCATCCGCCCTCCTTTTAGTTCTCTTTAATTTTATTGAATTTGCTGCACTTCAAAAAAGTGCGCGCACAAACACAATGAATAAAGCAGACACTAAACTTCTCTCTCTCTGTCTCTCTCTCTCTCTCTCAATGAACAGCAAACTTATAAGTACTGCCCAGAAGAAGAATGAATAAATCAAGTGCATATTAAAGTTTACCAGTATGTTTAAATTACCACTTCGATCGTAGTGTTCGCCTCAATATCACTTATAGCATTTTCTTTGACAAAGTTATACTGAAGCGCATACAAAGTCATGTGGAAGGCGCATACAAAGTCATGTACTGAAGCGTCAAGAATTGGTGTCTTCCTTGGAACATGTTAGTCACAAATAACGTATACAGAAAAAATATTTCAGGTTCTATTGCGTTAGTATTCTTAAATGTTTCGCATAACTTAGATGTCTTCATGTGAAACATTCAAAAACCACATTCTAACAAATATTAATTCAATAAGTTAGAAAGATTCTAAATTCATAAAGAGCTATTGAAGACTTAATATGATAAAATTTACAAACCAAGCACATATAATATCCTTGTCTACATTAGATTTAACGCAAATTTAAACTATTAAAAAATTTCACATGCCATGTTTGGCAACAAGAAGAAACAGACCTACATACGTAGATATATACATACTTACACACATATGTACCTACATACACAAAAAGAAACATGCTTACACACACATACACACATACTTACATTTATACATCGATACATACATGCATTCATGCATGCATAGTCATATACATACATACTAAATACATGCACAAAATCGTACATACATATGTGCATACATACATACATATCCAAACACACATGCATATATTCCCATATACATACATAAATACATGCATGCTGATAGCGAAGCTATGACATGATTTGTGTGTAGAGACGACGACAGAGAGACAAACAATTCATGCGTTCGTGGCAGCGATGGAAAGCATGCTCACTACGGTGATCTGCCATTACCTTTGTTTTTTTTTGTTTTTACATATATGAGATGCCACATCATCAAGTCTCCCCCTCAAGCTTAGAATGAGTTTGACTACAAAATGAAAGAAATACATATGTCCATACAAGATAAAATAACATAAAATGAAATCTTAATACAAGCTAAAGCTTTCTAATTCCTAAAGCTTTTGTGAAGTAGATAAGTTGTTCTTTGGGAAGAGCTTTGGTGAAGATATCTGACACTTGTTCTCCAGTACTGATGTGGATCAGTTCCACTTCTCTTTTGATGACCTTCTCACAAACAAAGTGATAATGAACTTTGATGTGCTTCAATCTCGCATGATAAACTGGATTCTTTGATAGCATAATGCTGCTCACATTGTCATAATAGATGACCACCTTTCCGTTAATGTAGACTCCCATGTCTTCAAGTAGGTACTTAATCCATGTTGCTTCACAAACGGCTTGTGTAATGCCTCTATATTCAGCTTCGGTACATGACAAAGTGACAGTTGGTTGCTTCTTGCTACTCCAAGAAATGATTGCACTTCCAAGGGAAAATGAAAATCCACTCGTTGACCTTTAATCCATGACATTTCCTACCCAATCCCCATCCCTATATCCATATATACATGGCTTTTCTCTCATAAAACAAGCCAAAATTACATGTTCCTTTCACATATCGCAATATGCATCGCATTGCATCCAAGTGCACTCTTCAAGGTTTATGCATAAACGGACTCGCCAAACCAATTGCAAAACTCAAATCGGGTCTTGTCTTGGTTACATAAATCAGACTTCCAACCATCTTTCTATACATATTCGCATCATGCAACTATTTCCCATCATCCATAAGCTTAACATTAGCCTAAAGTGGCATATCAAGAGGTTTGCAAGCACTCATACCAAATCTTTCAAGCATTTCCAACATATAATTGCGTTGTATCATCCAAATTTGCTCTTCCATTGAAATTACTTCATTCCCAAAAAATATTTCAGCTCTCCCAAATCTGACATCAAAAATTCAGATTTCAGTTGCTTCTTCAAATGAGCAATCCTCTTCTCATTGTTGCCAATAATGACCAAATCATCGACATAAATCACTAATAGAATTGTTTCGCTTCTTGATTCCATACAAAGAGTGAATAATCAGCTTTTGATTGCATAAATTTCAGATCCAACAACTCCTTAGTGAATCGTTCACACCATGCTTCTGGTGCTTGTTTCAATCCATAAGGCACTTTCTTTAACTCGCATACATAATCACGATACCTTGGATCCACATAACCTTCTAGTTGCTGCATATAGACTTCCTCATGCAATTTGCTATTAAAAATTGCATTCTTAACATCCATTTGATACAATTTCCAATTGTTCATAGCAACCCATGCAATCACACATGTCACCATTGTCATTTTTGCCACTCGACTAAACATTTCATCATAATCCAATCCATATACTTGTGCATATAATTTTGCATCTAAGCGCGCTTTAAGTCTTTTCAATGAAACATCACTTTTGCACTTCACTTTGTATACCCATTTACATCCAATAACTTTCTTATTCGGTGGAAATTTCACTAATTCCCATGTATCATTCTTCTTTACCGCATTCATCTCATCATCCATTTCTTTGCACTAATCTTCACTTTGTGACACATCATGAAAACTCTTTGGTTCCTTATGCTTGATTCTCTCAGTCATGTATGCATAATGAAGCTTCAGAGACTTATTGTATAGATTTAGTCTATCCACAGGATGTTTTACTCTCGTGGATCGTCTCAAAGGTGTTTCTTCATGTGTCTATTTCCTTGCGTGTGGGGGAACATATTTCTCCTTCATATTTTTCAACATGCCAGGCGTAACTATCTCATCTTAAATATCTGAATCAGACATGTACGTATCTTTCCCTTTCTCCTTTCTTCTTGCATAGTCTTTTGCATTTTCACTCCATGACATTTCAGGTGTAGAAAACGCATATGAACCATAGTCTTGACTTTCTTCATGGTCAAAATTCCTACGACTTGTTCTCGCCTCATCATGAACATTATGCATAGAATCATCTATATCGTTCTCTATCACAGCCTTGTCTTTGGGTGCATACCATGATGCTTTTTCATTGAATATAACATCTCTACTCACTATAGATTCTTTTGTAACTGGATTATAACATCGATATCCTTTCTTCTCTTCTGAGTACCCAACAAATATGCACTTTTCAGATTTTTCCTCAAACTTGTGTCTCAACGAACTAGGCACATGCACATAACAAATACTTCCAAAAACTCATAAATAGCTAACATTAGGCTTATGCTTCCACAACCTCTCATAAGGTGTGAGATCATGAACCATACCTGTGGGAGCTCTATTTATAACATTTACAACCATATGACAAGTTTCTTCCCAAAACATATCTAGCATGTTCTTTTCATTCAACATAGCTCTAGAAACTTTTTCAATCACACGATTTTTGCATTTTGCAACACCATTTTGCTGTGGTGTGTATCTACAAGAAAATTACCTTCTAATTCCATGATCACTAAGGTATTGATCAAATTCTCTTGAGATATATTCTCCCCCTCAATCTGATCATAGGCATTTTACATACATTCCCAACTGCTTTTCAACCATATTTTTGAATCGCACAAAGCACTCAAAAACTTCACTCTTATGCTTCAGAAATAAATCCATGTATATCGGCTATAATCGCCAATGAATATCAAAAAATATAGTGATCCACCAACTCATTTTGTTCTAGCAGGTCCAACCACATCATCATGGATTATCTCTAGAGGTCTCCTCTTGTGCATTTCCCTTCTTGGAAACTTCATACGTTGATGTTTTCCATATGTGCATGCTTCAAAAATTCTTTCAAAGTTTAAATGACCAAATCTTGGTAGTCCATGCACTAACATTTGCTTTTCCATGGACTTCAATTTTCTCAAATTGATATGATCAATTCGTTTATGCCATAATTCAGCTATATCTGAGTATTCACTATTCTTCGCATATATGTTTCATAAGGGGTGTACCCATATCAAACGTGAACAATCTATCCATCTTTTTTCCATGACCAAGTAATTTTCCTCTCTTTCCATACTTGAAATCATGTATAAAACAACCATGTTTGTTGAAAATAACTTCCATGTCTTGATGTGCTAGCTGACCAATCAAAACTAGGTTCTTTGTAATGCTAGGCACATGTAAGACATCACTTAATGTGTTTCGGACACCATTTCTTTGTACTAGCGGTACATTCCCAACATCGTTAATCACATGTAAGGTATCATCACTAGTTGCTACATACTCTTTCGTCTTCAAAGCCTTTTTTGACTCAAACGTGTTATCAAGTCCCTCATCGTACGCACATAGAGAGGTTGAAAGAAGACGAAACAGGAATAAAAATAAGGAAACAATCGAGCGATATTGGGTGCAATCTACCCCCGTGTACTCTGATGGACGAGTCTCTCAGAGTACAAGTATTTGTAGCTTTATTTCTATGATGTCCTTAAAATAGAATTTACATGAGGTCCATCGCTTTTAGAAGCGTCTTTTTAGGAAAAACTACTTTATTTACAAAAGGCGTCGCTTTTTAAAGCGAGCCACTACTTTCACAAAAAGATAATTCTAAATATTACTATTCTAAAAGTCTTCGATTTAGTCTTTAAATTTTCTTTTTATGTGCATCCACTTGTATCCACTCCCTGATGCTTCTTCACCTGCTAGATCAAACACAATCGCATTAAATTTTTTTGGACATTTAAAACATTAAAAATCCATTTAACCTTCCATGATTCCATAAAATTCAACATGCCTCCTGGTTGACAAGTAACTCACCTCATGCATGGAATCAAAAACCTAAAAGTTTAATGTAATTGGAAATGATATGCAGAAATGAAATGATCATAATGAGATGATAATTGTGTTTTAAAGAAGTCAATATTCTTATTCATTTTCAAAAGTATATCTAAAGTATGATCCGACATACTAAATTCTATGTGTAAATGCATTACATATAATCAAAGATGATTAGAGTAACAACAAGCTTGTTTTTGTTGATGTGGTTGCTGCAAATGAATCCTCTTGATAATCATTTAGTACTCATTCTCCGCATCATGAGCAAAGGCAATAGTTTCATGAAGCGATGTAGGCTGGCATGAGCGAAGCTTTGCTTGAACCTCCTTATCTATCCCATCAACATACTTCTTCTTCATATTACTGTTGGAAACATCTTCAAGCAAGTGAAGAGTTACTAAGTATTGGTAGAACCGGTCCGTATAGGTTATAAATGTATCACCTTCTATCCATGTAAATTTAGCCCACCATTGGCAAACATGTAGGTTGAATTGTAAGGGTAGAAAAGACTCCTTAAACTCTTCTTGAAAGGCCTTCCATGTGCTTGGACAATCTGCACTATGACAAAGATCATTTCACCAAAGCTGAGCTCTTCTTACCAAATAATTGGTAGCAAACTTGACTTTCTCATTTTCTAAATATGAATCATCGGAGTAGAAATCATCGAATTGAGAGGGCCATGACAGGACAAATTAGCCATCCTTTCGTCCATCGAATTTGCAGAATTGGAAGTTCTTAGTACCTATCTTGGAAGTTGCACATTCTTCTTGTGTAGTGATAATCGCTTTCACCACTCTGATTAAGCTATGATCATCACTTTGTACTTGCCGGAGCATAGCATCGTGTTCTTGTACAGCTTGTTGAGTTTCTTGAAGTTCTTGTCACATAGTCTCTAATTGTTTCTCGAGTGTGATCCCAGATAAAGGTGAATTATCAAAATCCTCCATTGTTGTAGGGTCCATATCTAGAGAACAAAACCCTGTTGGAGTTAGACGTCTGCGGAAGCACGCGAACAGCACAAGGAAGAGGAAGAAGCTTGGAGCACAACACACAAGACTGAATGTATTACTAGAGAATGTACAAAGATAAGTAGCCCATTAGGGCAATAGGCGTATATACAAGCCGGGAGAAAAAAACCTCCTAAAGAGGGAAAAAAGTGCCCCGGCGGTCCTAGAGTGTTCACACACATCACTACCTAAATATATCAACAAATCCCCCTTGGGAGTGATGCGGTGAACAAGGAGCTGGCACTCATGTATAAGGAAGTGCCGAGCTATGTGGAAATCACTCCACAAAAGGAAGTAAGCCCAAAGCTTTGCGGAAAGCTTCAAACTTCTCCCTAGGCAGAGCCTTCGTGAAAAGGTCTGCAATGTTCTCCTGCGTGTGCACATATGCCAAGCTGATCTCCCTAGCAGAGAACCTCTCCCTGACATAGTGATAATGCACCTCAATGTGCTTAGTGCGAGCATGGAACACAGGGTTCCTCGCAACTGCCAATGCGCTCTGACTGTCAGTGAAGATGGTGGTGGCAGAAGACTGGCCAACACCCAAATCAGCCATAAGGCGTCTGAGCCACACACACTCAACAGTCGCTGTGAAAGTTGCCCTATGCTCAGCCTCACAACTAGAAGTGGCCATAGTAGGCTGCTTCTTGCTCAACCAAGATATACATGAGCTACCAAGCATGAAGCAAAAACCACTGGTGGACACACGAGTGTCATAGCAACCAGCCCAATCTGAGTCAGAAAAAGCATGCAAATCTGGCGGTAGTGATCCCCCCTTGGGATAAAACAACCCAAGTAGCCGAGTACCACTCAAGTAGCGAAAGATGCACTTAACCGCTTTCCAATGCGTGACTCCTGGGCAATGCATAAACCTACTCATCTGTGAGACAACAAACTGAATATCTGGCCGAGTAATGCATAAGTAAATCAAGCATCCAACAGCCTGCTGATAGAGAACAGCATCAAATGCATCTCCAGCATCATGAAGACTCAATCGTAAACCTGTCTCCATAGAAGTGGCAATAGGCTTACAGTCTTCAAGGCCAAAACGCTGCAATAATGTGTCAATATATTTCGTTTGACACAAAGCCATTCCACCATCAGCTTGCATAAACTGAATGCCCAAATAGTGATGCAAATGCCCCAAATCAGACATCTCAAATGAGGCATGCAAATCAGCCTTGAAATCAGCAATATGCTTCTCAAGAGGACCAGTGAGCAGCATGTCGTCTACATAGACAACAATGATCAAAAGCACATCATTAGCACGCTTAACATATAAGGTGCTTTCAATTGGACTGGAAATTTCACCTTCCTCCATTCACTTTCAAAGCAAGAATCATTCTCATCAAACACAACATCTCTACTCACCATAAATCCTTTCTTGAATGGATTATAAAACCTTTATCTCTTTTGATTTATATCATACCCTATGAAGATGCATTTCTCTGCCTTAGGGTGTCAGTTACCTTTGATTTGAGATGGAACATGCACATAAGCAATACAAAAAATATTCTCCAATGTTCAAGTGATGGTCTCCTACCATGCCATGCCTCATATGGGATCATCCGATCAAGTTACTTAATGGGTAACCTATTAATAAGGTAAGTGGTAGTAGAAACACTCTGCCCGCAAGTAATTAGGCAACTCCTTTTCATTAAGCATTGATCCAGCTGCTTCCACAATCAATCTGTTCCTCCTCTTTGCTACTCCACTTTGCTTAGGAGTATATCTAGTAGTAATCTCCCTTTTGATACCTCTATCCTGCAAAAATGAATCAAATTCATTGGAAAAGTACTCACCTCCTCCATCTGACCTTATCCTGTTTAAGCTTTTCCCTATTTGATTTCCACAAGTGCAAGACACTTTGAACACTTCATTCTTATTTTTCATGAAATACATTATAGTCCACCTATTGAAATCATCAATAAGTGACACATAGTACCTTGAGCCTAAAATCGAAGGATCCTTGCTTGGTACCCACACATCTGTGTGGACAAGTTCCAAATAATCCTCATGCATATGGCCTTCCTTTGTAAAGGATTACCTATGTGATTTACCAAACTCACAAGCACCACATTTATAGTTCATATGTTTCTTAGATACATTAGGTATCGCAAGTACAGATTGATCTCTATATATCTGCTTCAATGTTCTCTCACCAATGTGCCCTAATCTTTTGTGCCATATCTCTAGCTCATACAAAGTTTGATCCTTATAGTTGTAAAGTGCAATGTTTCTACTGTCTTCAAGCTCAAATGTAAACAATCTACCTGTTTTTCTTCCCTTGTCGATTCTCTTGAATCCATGTTGGGGGTCCTCCACAAAATCTCCAAATTTATTGAATCTAACCTGTAAACACTTTTCCGCTATCTATCCAACATTCAGAAGATTCTTTGTGATAGTAGGTACATAAAGAACTCTACTCAACAAATTCCTACTCCCATCAAAAGTTTTGACATTTCCTACCTTAGAAATTGAATTCTTGGTGTCATCACCTGTTTGCACTTCGTGCTTTCCCTTAGGCTCCTCAAGATAAAAAAGGACAGCTACATTGCCTCCTACATGGTTTGAATAACCTGAGTCAATATAGAAGAGCTGCTCATCATTCATACCTTGTTTTGAAGTCATGTTCATAATGATAAGAGAATGCTAATGATCCTTTGTATAATTTTTGAAGTCTTTTCTTTATTTGTATCCTTCTTGATAATTGTTGTTGTAGCCATGGTGGTAACCTTGATTATGGTTGAATCTGCCTATTGATTGTGAGTAGCCACTTGTTTGAAATCCTCTTCCTCTCTGACTCTTGAAGTTCATATAGCACTCATCTCCTATTTGATTAGATAGTCCACATATATTGCATGGAGAATAGTTGAAAGCTCCCCCCTACCTTGCGTACCTCCTCTGCCCCTTGGACTCTTGAGTTCCTACCTCTCCTTGCATAGTTTGCTTGAGAGATAGTGTCTTCATATTCAATTTTCTTGCTCTTTGCTTTATCCTTAGGCTTTGCTTTATCTTTATATAGGGCAAAAGAATTGTTACCTCTTGATGGTTCTCCATTTTTTTGGAGCTTGGCTTCATGGGTAAAGAGTTGTCCCATGAGAGTGGTAAGATCAGGGATTTGCATGTCGATATCAAGATCCATAGCAGTTGTGAAAGCTTCCCACTTATCATCTACCTTGATGCCATTGACTATCTATCTCACTATTTGCTCTTCTTAGATCTCCTCTCCTATACTTTCCAATTGATTAGTCACATCCTTTACCTTGGTCACATACTTTGAAACATTCTGCTTAGGTTTCTTTCTTTGAGTAGTAAATTCAATCCACAATTGGTTTATTCTAGCTTTTATATTGGAGGAAAAATAGGAGCAGTAAATTCAATCCACACCGTTTTTTCTAGCTCTTATATTGAAGGAAAAATATGAAGATATAGTATCCCAATTCTCTTGGGATGTTTTGCATCTCCTAAGATGAGGAAGAAGGAAGTCAGAAATAGATTAAAGTAGATATGATCTGGCCAAAGCATCTTTGGCACACGATGAGTTGAGTCTTTCTAGCTCTTTTCTTGTATGTGGACCTTTGCTTCTGAATATGGGCATCTCTTGATCTCCTGATATGTATCCATAGAGACTCGTTCCTTGTAGATAGGTCTTCATCCTCAAGGACCATGCTCTATATTTTCTTCTTGTCCAATTTATCAATGAACGAAGGGAAACCATCTTCCATTTTACCTCAACTTGCTCTCATACCAATGTTGGAAGAGATGGATGGATACCTCAATGAAGTAAGGTGGTACTACAAAATCCTAGTTTGTAGCTGCCCTCAAAAACTTCAGAGTTATATATTAGGCCCTTTTAGCTTGCAAATAACACCAAGAAAGTACATATGTACTTTAGAGTTGACGCTTGAACCAATGGAAGCCAAAGAGACTACTTTATGAGTAGCTAGTATCACAAAACTTTATATTTTAGTCCACACACCTGCTAGTTCTTTTGCTCAGTGTTCACAGTATAGTACCAATTGATTAAAATCCTCTTGAGGGAATTTAATTAGCTTAGATAGATAATGATTGCAAGCAGAATCATCTAAAATGATGAACTATGCACTCAGAAAGAAGTTTAGCAATCCAAAGCTTACCCACCATTTTTTAGGGACTAACTAGTAGATGACAAGTGAGCACTTCAATGACGATTTCTTCTACATGGCCGAAAAAGATACCTTGAGATTTTGATAAAACAAAGTAGACTTTGATCTAGTTCCAAAAAGCTATGGATCATGCAAAATGCTTGAGAATTCAGCGAGATATGACCAGAGAATGCTCTATGAGCATGGAGACTCCATGAGGAGTGGAAGCACACTCTTAGCAATGAGCTAGAGTGGAATGGCTTGTGAAGAGTGAAGGGATGCCTTGCTTATACGGAGTTTGGGTGAATTCACTTGCATGTGGGATATATGTGCTTACATGAGAATGAATCTAGGTTTGGACAAAAGGGTGGAGCATGGAATTCTCAACACCCCCCCTCCATGTGATGACCCTTTTGTTTTTAATATGGGGGACTACTGATATATGGGAGCACTTAGTCCATGGGTTTGTAGGATCCATAGATTTATGGGATGCTTGGATATAACTTGGAACATATGGGATCTAGGAACATATGGGATCCCTAGACATACACAAGGTTTACAACATGGGGTAGGTGGTGCTTCGGATCCATTTGTATTCTCTTCTTGTGGACTCCTTTTGCTTTGTTGTTGAGGGCAAATCTCCTTCTTTCATGTTGGATATTGATGTAGAAGCATCGGTCCTCCTTCCTTAGCATGTGAGATCTATTGTGGGGATCCTTCGACGTTTCAAAGGTAGTTGTTTTGATGATATGACCATCATATTCTTCTTGCGATGTAGAGAGGGTATACATGGGTACTTGAGTTATAATCTTGTATGGCATTGGAAATGTCTTACCACATATATGTGGTAGTGTCTAATCCCATTACAAGGAGCCATAACAAAGATCTTTTGTTTATGCACACATTTGAATTTATTAAATACAAAAAAATGCCTTGAGTATATGAATGAGTGCCTTCTAAACATAGATGTCAATATATCATACATTGCATATCTTTCTATCGAGTACGTCCATGAGTGGCATTACTCATACCGATGCGCAATTTAGTTGTGCACATGTCCCATTTGAGAAGCTGATGGAATCGAATGACATCATCACTGATGTAGGCATCTCTAGAGCGTCCCTTACTCTACAAAGCAACAAAATAGCATGTTTAGTGGTACAACCTGAGGCCTTTTATGTGTGCGTAGCAGCATAGGCAAGATGCAGGTTGAATCTGGACACTTCTCTAGCTTCATACAACCGAACAAGCGCTACCTTTGGCTTGAGATCTGTGTGATGAGCACCTTTTTCTTCTCACGCACACAGGGATGCAACATTTGATGGAGAGGTTCGATGTAGCAGCACAAGTTGTAGCAGACAGGGACGAGACGGGCAAAGATGGTGATGGTGATGGTAGAGATGCCGACTACACAGATATCCTCGTTGCTGCTCCTGTAGAATGCAGTGTTAAGCTACTTTCTCTGAGGTGAAATGAGCTCATTCTCCACATGGAGTAGGACGCTAATGCCGCTGTTGGCGAGCGCTGCAAGGACCTTGCCATCAACATTATAAAGATTCACATTGTCGATGTAGGTGCCCTTGATCAAGTCCACGACTTCCTTTAGAGGAAGGTTGTCGCCGTACGTGTGTGATGCTGCTCTTGGTTATCCTTGTTTCTCTTCTAAGTAATGAGCATGTCTGAAATCTGATGATGGTGAGGAAGCTAACCAAAATATCTGGTCTGCTAATCAAAGCATGCGGTTAGAGAGGTCACGCAAGCGCCGGAAGAAGTTCATGGGCACACCAGGTAGCCGATCGCGGAAGCGCGCATGGTAGAGGACATAGAAACCGCATACCACAACAACGACATGAAAGGGCGTAATGTACATGATAATTGATGCCAACAAACAGAAGAGAATAAACATGGGCGTAGCGTGCGGATCCCTCCATGAAAGCAGTGCCAAGAATCGCTGCCCCTACGTTGCCATGTCGCCCAAGATCGTTTGAATCCTCCCTGATACCGCTCTAAGGCGATCATACCTAGCTCTAACGACTTCCTGTGGTTTGGAGGTGGGAAGAGGGTAGGAAGGATGAACAGATACCAGATAAGGATGACGAAGAGGAAATGGACGAGAACTGTGGTGAAAGGTTCTTCCACGTGCAAATCACAGTGCTGAAAGCACTTCCGTATCACAATGTAACTACTCTCTACAATACATAACTATTGATGAAAGTTTCAGCCAAAAATACATGTGATAAGGGTAAGAAAGAAAAAAATGGTGCTAATAATGCCTAGTGAAGAACGTAATAGTGCTTAGAAGCACTCTTATTAAAGGAATATGGGAGGGAGGGAGGGATTTAGAAACAAAAACATACTAATGATCAAGATAACAAAAGCAGAACTCAAAAGGAAAGTTAACCTATGCTCTGATACCATGTTGAAATAACAAAGAACTACTCCTACTCTACTCACATGCACAAATCTAACAAGCTATGGAGGAAGGAACAAAAGATAACAAAACATGATGAATGAACTGAAATGGAAATGAACTTACAAAGATTGCTCTATGAGCATGGAGACTCCATGAGGAGTGGAAGCATACTCTTAGTAATGAGCTAGAGTGGAATGGCTTGTGGAGAGTGGAGGGATGCCTTGCTTATACGGAGTTTGGGTGAATTCCCTTGCATGTGGGATATATGTGCTTACATGATATAGAATCTAGGTTTGGACAAAAGGGTGGAGCATGGAACTCTCAACATGAATATCATTGATTACTTAGATGCGTTTGAGAAGCAAGCAAATATCCAAGGATTTCCTGAGGATGTACTAGTATATTACTTCCGTTAAGTTGTGTGTGGATCCATTCTTGGAAGTATCCATGAGCATGCTTCCAAACCTTGGGCTCACTTTAGGCAAGAACTTCATAAATTGTTCTTTCTTAAAGATTTTAGGCCACAAAGTCGGGAAGGGCTCCTAAGATGGGTTAATTCCCCTAAGAATAGTGAGTCTCTAACTCACCTTCAATGTGATTTTATGAGACCATTTGCTCACATTCCTCAAGAAGATAGGAATGTGTTAAACACATACCTTATCACCCACTTCGTGAAGTATTAGGTTTGGAGGATAGAGTTGATGTAGAACAAAGAATAGAGGAGCCTTGAAAAAGGTATGGTTTGATAGATGATTCAAAAAATTAAAAATATGAAATAGAAGCCATTGCTTAAATGACACAACATCAATCCCTATGATATGAGAAACCAATTTCTAGTCAGCCTAAAGATCTACCTACAGTAGGGCATTATAACATGCCAATACCTGCAACTACAACTATGAACAATGCCTAAGGACTGGAATTGAATTTCAGTTGGATGTTTTGTGCAAACAAATTGAAATATAGTGAATATGCAAGCATCGCTTTCTAAAGAGGATGCACATTTAAATAATAAAGGTTTTTTCTATGAGCTTGCATGAGTGTGTGGCAAGTAGTAGTGGATTAAATCAAGCAAATATGGCCCGTCCAATTCAGCCTATTATTCCATAATTCACTCCTCCCCCTCAGTCAGTTTATCTCTCAGTTGCTCCTACTCAATTAGTTGCTCAGCGAACTTTCCAAAATACTGATAAACGAAGTGCTTCTAGTAAAGGATGTGTTTGGTGTGATAGTCAAGACCATAGGACTTATGCATGTGAAGAGGTAAAGTGGGAGATGGATAATCAACTTGTAGTTGAAGTTGATAGAAAATTATGTGACTTTCAAACACGACTTCCTTTCTCCATTAATTGGGGCAAAGGAGGTATGAAGAAATTGTATACAAACTTAATTACGTCTAATGCACTGGTAGGGGCTCGTTTAGATGTAAGTCTTAATACTTATTATCTTGAGGCACTAGTAAGATTTAGGGAAAAAATCATGTGCAAAAGTGCATGGTAATCTCCTATCGATCAATCCTCTATATATTCTCACATTGCCAATGTCGAAGAGAAACGGAGGCAAGACGACATGCAAGACAAGGTAAATGAGGGGGATAGAAGAGTGACAAGAAGATAGACTAGAGAAAACTAAAAGAGAAATAAGTATTGAAAAGAAAGTATAGTTTGAGGATACTACAAATCTATCTGAGGAAGAAAAAATAACATTAATTAAAAATGGAAAGAAGCCCTTAGATGAGGATACCCAAGTACATTAAAAACAAAACACACCAACTAAATCAAATCAATCCATTAAAGAGGGAAAGAAACATGTAACTGAAAATAATCAAAGTCAAAATAATAAAAATGAAAAAAAAAGTATGACAAAAAACAAGGAGAGGAAAAAGGGAAAAATAAAGTACGAAAAACTCCAAGAGAATTATGATCTCAAAACTTGAGAGGAAGAATTATGCTAGAGAGATTCTGAATGATATATTATTGAAAAGCCAAGGTAATATGTCCCTTGAGAAAGTGTTTTCAATTTCAAAAAATGAGTTCAAGGATAGCTTTATAAGACTCATTAGAAGAAGATGTTTTTCACTACCTCAAGATGAGGACATGTGAGATGTTGCAGATGAAACTTTAGCAATGAATGAGGCTCTCTTGTTAAGTTATAGCCATAATGATAAGGAAGAGGATATTATCATAGAAGCTATAAATAGGAATTTTTTACGTCCAATTATTCCTCATGATGAAATGATGAAAAGTGAAAGGCAATTTCATGTGACTTTTTGGGCACGAAAAACTCTAGAAGTCAAAATTCAGATTGGTGATGAAAAAGATTCATGTTTAGCCATGGTCTTGATTGATCTAGGCTTAGCGATCAAAGTAATATCAACGAAATTCTTTGATAAATTTAGATGGCCCATTGACAAAGGCCATGGCTAGAGAATGACAACATCCAATAATGTGTGAGGGATCTTGCTAGGTGCATGTGCACATGTACCTATTATGATAGGAGGTATCTATGAGGAATTTTACCTCTTTGTGCTCGATAAATGCTCATATGAGGTGTAATATTCCCATCATAAGGATATACAATAATTTATCATTCCAAAGCATATCGATTATCAGAGTCATTTGATGAATATTAGTATCTCATTATAAATGTTTGTAGACAGAAAAATCAAGAGGGTTAATCAGGTACTTTGAGATATCTTGCATATATATGTGAGTGAAAAGCAAGATAAATAGAGTAAATGTTTGCCTTAGTAGAGTTTTCATACAATAGCTCATGACATATATCTATAAAAATTACTTCATTTGAAGTTATGTTTAATCAAATCATTTATGAAAGATATTTATTGGAACATTCAATTTAAGTCATGCAATTCAAACCCTTGGAACAAAGCTGCACTCTAGGTAGATAAAATTTTCCAAGATAAGTTGGTGCAAATATATTAATGTAATTATGTGGGAACAATAAGTGTGTATTTCACATAGTATGTGTACAAATTTATATGACTCGATACGTGCATGGCTATGTTCATATGACCCTAGAACTTCTTATATGAAAGCAAATATTGAAAGTTAAAAATAAAAATACATTAAATATAAAACAAAACGTAAAACAAAAGAAAACTCAACGTAAGGCTAAAAATAAAGCTCACGTAATGGGCGTTTACAACACACGATCGCAATGGAAGAAGACTTTTGCTTTTTAGAGCGAGAATTCTATTTAGTGGAAATTATAAAAGGGCACACCTGTTTTCCTTTTTCGAGATGTGAGGGAACTCTTTTAGGAAAACAGTTCAGAGTTAGTGAGTTCACTATACAAGAGATGATGTATAGGTATGAAGGTATGCATATACATTAGGGGAAACAGTGAACTTTACATGGGCCTTAAGAGGATCCCTAATTTTTAGGGATTAAAATTAATCATGTGTCCTATTGAGGAAGGAAAAAAACTGTTAGTGGTTAGTAGTATAAAAATATTATTTGTAAGAGAGCACAATTGATTTCCTTCCTATCTTCGATTCGTGGCTATTAAGAGCTGTTGGATACTCCTCACGAACACATGAGATTAGCTGTCCCAAGCCACTTGGTTGGGTGGTTGGGCCTTTCGCCTCTTGAGGCGGGGGCGAGGGTTCAACCCCCACCGGCAATATGTAAGGGACATGTTAACATGAAAACCTTGTATTGTGGCTGATGTGCCACCGTTTACCCTGCTACGTGGTAGATGTGATCGCAGTCTAACCCAGCTATGTAAACCCCTATTCTTGTGGAATATGGGGGGTCCCATGGGTACTATGCCCTTCCTTGTACAGTTGCAATTTCAAAGTTAAGTCTGGAGGGGTAGGCCTCGGCTGTACCTCCATTTAAAAAAAAAAAAAAAAGCATATGAGATTAGCTTGTGTCTCTGGAAAAAAAGAAAAAACAAAATATAGCTCTCAGTGTGCTTAGATTCATGAGTATTTGAAGCCATTAGATGTTCTTCATCGACAGACACAAATGAACAATGTTTCTCTGGCAGAAAAAGACAAAATAAGTAAGCACATCACTTGTAAGATGTGGCATAAATGAAGAGAGAGAGAGTAAATCTCATGGGTAGCTCAAGGCCATTCGATCTTTCTTAGGAACGTGTAGGATTCAACTTCAAAAGTCTAGCAGAAAACGACAAAATAAGGGTCACATCACTCAAGGCTGATGGGAGAAAGTAAGAAAGAGAATGCTAGAATCGGGACCCGATGCAATAACATCCATTGGATTTTTTAAAACCCGATGCACTCTTGAATCGATGGCCTTGAAAGAAAAATGCCGTCTATTTCATGCATTTGCTTGGGAGACATCCGATTAATATTAAATCCAATGGCCTATATTAAAGATGCTTCATCTTCTTCAAAACAAAGCTCACACCTTGGATTGATATCACCATCCAATGGTGCAAAATTAAAGGCGCATTTTCTTCCTTCTTTCAAGGTCCATCATTGGATCTTCTCAATATCCAAGGGCTCAAATCAAATTTGACTGGACAACTTCAAAATTTGTCTCCATGAAACTACTCTGAACACATTTTAGTTGTTTTGACTATTCCAAACCAAGGGAAACATAGGACTAGCCTACTTGACTGAGGCCTTAGAGTATGGCCACTAGCCTCCTCTCATTATTCCATCACTAGTCACCCCTTAATCTAAAAGGCTCATGTAGAGTTCATTTTTTCCCTAATGATGTGCTTTCATTTATATGGGTGATGAAAGAGAGTATTAAAATGATTATTGCAGAAGGATGACGCTTTTCTACTTGCATAGTAGTTGGTTATAGAAGTTGTTGAACACTAAATTATACCTATATTATGTATACATATGTGTGAAGTATCACCTATTAAGAAGTCATGAAGATCATAGGTATATCATCTCTATTGATTGACTGAGCTCTTTGCGATTCAGTTTGATTTGTGATCACTTAGATTTTTCATGGATATCTTTGGTACATTGTTTAATTGAAAGATGTTATTGGAGCTGTAGCTCGGCTGCTGTAGCCTGCATGATAATGCAAGGTTAATAAGCATGCATCATGCACGAGCCTTAGATGCTGGGGTATCAATCTCGACTAACGAAGCTAAAGGTCTTTTGGACAGGATTCTTGAAGTCCTTTTATATTTTGAAGTCCAATCAGTGGGGGACAGATAGATTCTATCCTCTTGATTTTTTGTACCTTTCATTTCTAGGGAAGTGATTTCCTGAATGAGAGATGTGCTTTCTCCATTGATCATGTTCATAGAGATCATGTGACTACCCAACCTTTGATTATGCGACATTGAATATTCAATGTAAATCTAAGTAAGAAATTTACTTCGGTTTGTAAACGTTCTGTTCATAAGCAAAGAACAGTCTTACAATATATGTATGTGGTAGGTGAGACTTTGAACATGCCATATGCCGTATTGCATGCACAGCATGCTAAGAGATAAGACCAAATCATAGATATTCTATACCTGGCAAGAAAGGCAAGGTTACGCACCTGGTACCTGGCTAAAACATTGGCAGCTGGCTAAAACATTGGCAACTATTTTTGTGTGTTCCATCTATGTTGAATTTTTGAGGATGTTAAATTTCATTTGTTCCATGGTCATGAGAAACATTTCTATATCATCCCTTTATATTACAAGCAAGAACGTTCTACTACGAGAGAACGTCTACACATTCGGAACTTATGAGTTAAGGAATAACGGGCACCGATACAGATTGGTCAGTAGTTTAGATTGACGGGGATTTCTGAATATGCAGAGATTTGGATGAAGAATGACTTACGTTTTAGTATTGATTTGGAAAGATCATTATGTAGCTCTCTGGACACTATAGTAATAATAAAGTATCATCAAATGGTCCATCTGCACCAGCCATAGAGATAGTGGGGGACTTGGTATCTTGGACATTGGGTGCATGGCTAACAAAATGTCGGCCAAATGGATGATTAAGGCTTGGTGCAACGAGGAGGCCTTGTGGGCCAAGCTGATCTTCAGAAACAAAAATGAGTTGGCACTCATGGGCTTCCCAAATTGGAAGAATCTTGACATCTTGACCTTGTTGTTCTCCCCGATCCCCGTCTTCCCGAAAGGCTCTAACCTGGTGTGCTCCCTTTGGAAGAGTTGGAATAAAGTCAAAAGCTTCACAAGAATTAGTGAAGACTGGAAGTGGGCTGCAGGTATCAGACAAAACGACTCTATCTGGTTTCCGATCCATGGCATCCGGAGTGTGGAATCTTGGAACATTCAAAATGCCAAGAAGCTATGGAACAAAGGCTTCAAAAAATGGAAACATATCTGGAAACAAGACACCAACCGCTGGATCAACTTTGAGGATATTGATCCTAGCATCAACATTTCGCACGAAGAATGGAACACGTTGCAAAGCAGATGTCTCGCCTGGGACCGACACAAAGTTCGCCTTCTCATGGGACACGATAGGTCGAGCTCGCTTGGTCTCAAATGGCACAATGGGAATAGCCTATCAAAAGTCCCGAACATCAAAGAAACGATCGACTATCAGGCTAACCTCAACAAAAAGTGGCGCCTGTCATGGACGCGGCTTCGGTGGGACATGAAGTTCATGGCTATCTGGCACCCCCTCATAGAAATCAAAAAGTCTGTCCTCTTATGGCAAATCCTTCATCATGGAATCTGGACCAACCTTAAGGCTAGCAAAATTTGTGGGACCCCTCCCTGGTGCAAATGCTGCCACCGGTCTATTGAAGATGTTTCACACATCTTCTTTACCTGCCCCAACTCCAACAGACTCTGGCAGGTGGTTGGAAAGAGAATTAGACTTCAAAAACGTCTCAGTTGGCAGCAAGCCCTGCTGGGAGAAGCGATCGGCTGCTCCGCGACTCTCTGGAACGCCATCAGAGGGGAGGTCCTATGGAAAATCTGGCGGGAAAGATGTGCTTTCAACTTCGGTGACTCCCCCAAGGAGTGGTCAATTGAGAAATCGCTGTTCCTCCTTGGCAAAAGGATTGTTAACTGTAAAAAATCCCCCCCCCCTTTAGGCATCATCAAGTACTCCTTTTGATCGATAACAAGCTTAAACCCAAGTGGGCCCCACATGAGGGTGATGAGAGGGTAATTAACCTTCTTTGTAATGTCATCTAAGCTCTGTAAAAGCTTCCCCTGCTTTGTGGGATTAGTGGGGTCCCGTGGGCACTAGTCCCCTTCTCTTGTACTTTTCTTCATTTAATTCAAGTCCGGCAGAGTTGGCTATTGCCGAACTTCCTTTATATTAAAAAAAAAAAATAATAAAGTATCATTAAAATAGAAGCGTCCATAGTTATACATCAACAAATTAAAATTCTATTGAACATTTTCAAGGATCTTATATATGATACTAAAGAACTAATTACATTTGAATTAATGATTAAATTTGACTTAATCTGAATGAGGCACACATACTCAACGGTTCATATTGGAAGATTTCCACTAGTTGGAGATACACGGATTATTGGCAACATTGTGTTCTTCCACACTTGCAGGATTCTCTTGTATTTCTTATCTTAATGTTTTATTTGAAATAACTAACTTAAATTTTTTCATGATTCATGTAACCCTGAACATGTATTGTTGTACATACAGGCATTATTACTTAATTTTTTTAGAAGAATTATTATTGTACATAGAAGGGTTGTTACTTATTTTTCTCATAGTTTCGTGATTTGACACATGAATGTTAACTCTTATTCAAAACATTTAATCGATCTCTATAAAGGCTATATTTTACGATGACGCTCATGATCTTGCCAAGATGAGACATTTTGCATGAAATTGATAGTGATGCTGAGACTCAGATTTGATGAAAAGATGAAGATGTGGATATCGAGATTGAGAAGAAAATACTTAGTGGTAATGCTTACTTATCTTCATTGGATGACATCAGGAAGAATGACCTATTATGATTGAGATTGAGTTTACGATCACAAATGTGTATTGATGTGATTGCGATTGAGATTGAGATTGTGAGTGAGAGTGTGATTGAAAGTCCCAATATGAATGAGATTGTGATAGCTTGGGTGTGGTTGGGAGGTCGAGACCTCATCAAGAAGGTATTTTCTAAAGCTAATGTATTGAGAAGGAAGAGGTTTCATCTAAAAAGCTATTGATGTATTTAAAATCTGACATCAGAAGATTCACAAGATAAGATCTCTCTCTTAATATATACATATATTTTGAGTTAAACACTTGATCTGATATATTCTTTTGATAGTAATGTTTGCATATGTCTTTTGTATGTTTGAGTGTTGATCTTTATGGATTTGATGAGGAATGCTACAAATGGTATCAGAGTGGATTTGGATTCCGACAGAAGATGCAAACTTTTAAGATGAAGATAAATCAGTAAAAGGATCTAATTGAAGAGATTCTTGGAGAAATATGCAAATATGAGTCACAAAGCAACCGAAAGGCAAAACAATTTTGTTTGTAGAGTTGAGTCATAAAGATAAGTGCCTAAATCTACCTTACCTTGCATGATGGCTAATTCTTTGCCAAGAGCTTTTGTAGTTATTATTTAGGGTATGATTTCTATGCATAGAATTATATTTCTTAATCAATTACTATAGTGGATGTTCTTCCAACTCTGAGGACAAAGTTCTTCAAAGAGGGGAAGAATGTAATATACCCATCATAAAGATATACATGATTTATCGTTCGAAAGCATATCAACTATCGCAGTGATCTAATGAACATTAGTATCTCATTATAAATGTTTGTAGATAGAAAAATAGAGAGGGTTAATCAGATACTTTAAGATATGTTGTGTATATATGTGAGTGAAAACCAAGATAAATGCAGTAAATATTTGCCTTAGTCGAGTTTGCATACAATAGCGGGTGACATGCATTCATAAAAATGACTTCATTTGAAGTTATTTATAGAATGAAATCATTTATCATGAAAGATATTTATTGGAACATTCAATTTAAGTCATGCAATTCAACCCCTTGGAACAAAGTTGCACTCCAATCAACCCCTTGGAACAAAGTTGCACTCCAAGTAGATTAAATTTTCCAAGAAAAGATGGTGAAAATATATTCATGTAAATATGTGGGAACAATAAGTGTGTACAGATTTATAGGAATAGATACGTGCATGTCTATGTTCATATGACCCTACAACTTTGTATATGAAAGCAAATACTGAAAGTTAAAAATAAAAATACATTAAGCATAAAACAAAACGTAAAACAAAAGAAAACTCAACTTGAAGCTAAAAATAAACCTCGCGCGATGGGCATTTACAACACATGGTCGCAATGGAAGAAGACTTTTGCTTTTTACAGCGACAATTCTGTTTTCTGGAACTTATAAAAGGGTACGCCTGTCTTCCGTTTTCGAGACCTCAAGGAACTCCATTAGGAAATCAATTCAGAGTTAGAGAGCTCACTATACAAGAGATGATGTAGAGGTATGGAGGTATGCGCATGCACCTGCATCAGATCTACTCATGCCAATAGATATAGGAAGATGCATGATGAGCACAGACCAGGTATGCAGATATGTGCTTTCATTTACATAGTTGATGAAAGTTGGTGCAATATCCAAGCCTTCACATTTGGCTAGGCATGGAAAGTAATGTGCGCAACCACTTGATGAAGCATGTGAACCATTGCTTGTTATACTTGATCATTTACCACTTGTAAAAGGATAAACTATTGAGAGAATCTTGTAATTCCATACATCACGTGGAGTTAAGAGAGATAAGAACTACGAATTTCGTTTGGTAGAATCACTCTTAATTTGGAGGAAGCACTTTTAGGTAGAGCCAAGTTTGAGATCAAATTCAAACTTGGAGGTAACTCACTTGTAAAAGACTTGTAAAACTTGTGGCGATAGTGCCTTTATTTTTTGAGCCTATTGTTGATCTTCTGAGGAAGCTAAGTTAGTTACATCATAGCTCACTTAGACCACCATCATTGGGCATCATTACAATGCGAATGATCTTGTATAGTCATGTGTTATAATACATATACTCCATTGCTCATCTTTGTCTACTTCTCAGCTATGACTAATATCTCCATTGATCATCTTTGTCTACTTCTCAGCTATGACTAATCAGAATAGTGAACTATGCATGACCATATCTCCATGATATCTCAACCATTTTGCATGTTCCATAGCTTATTGGAGCCAGCCCAAAGTCTATTTTAGGCTTTCCAAATTTCAAAGCTTTTGCTTCAACCAATTGGGAGAAATCTGCATCAAAGTGCTCTCTGGTTGATTTCTGCTCAACCCCTAAAAAGTTAGGGGTAAGCTTTGGAATGCTAAATTGATTTCACAGTGCATAGTTTGTTATTTTTTATGATTCCATATGTGATCGTTAGATATATAAGCTAATTTGATTCCTTCAAAAAGGTTTTTTTTCAATTTCTACTATACTGTGAGCACTAAGCAAAAGATCCAGCAGGTGTGAGGACAAAAATAGCAAGTTTTAAGTGATGTATCTATTTGTGAAGTAATATGTGTTCATTAATTGTTTGAAGAATCGACTCCAAAGTACATAGGTACTTCTTTGGTGTCGTTTGAAAGTTAAAAGGGCCTACAACAAATCTCTGAGTTTTGATAGGGTAGGTACAAAGCAGGTCTTAGCAGTACCAACTCATTTTCTTGAGGTATCCATCCATCTCTTCCAAGAGTGGTATCAGAGCAAGTCAAGGTAATGTCATAGACACAAAGAAAACCATTTTAAACCTTAGATTCCATGTCAATTTCCTATGACTCATGTTTGGTTAAGAGTTTGAAGAAGTTAATGCTACCATTGTGTCTGGAATGTGCCAAAACCCCAAGATCGATTGCCTATTCGCTGAATTCTGACACTGGGAGGTCTTGATTCCAGTTGATGATGTCATCGATGACATCATCAAATCGTAACCTCCCTTCAAAACCTATAAAAGGAGGGGTTGGCCACATTCATAATCAGTCTTGTGGATGCTAGCCTTGGGAGCTCAAGGTGTTGTGAC
Source organism: Ceratopteris richardii (assembly GCA_020310875.1). Classification (NCBI taxonomy): domain Eukaryota; kingdom Viridiplantae; phylum Streptophyta; class Polypodiopsida; order Polypodiales; family Pteridaceae; genus Ceratopteris; species Ceratopteris richardii. The sequence goes on from CM035443.1 coordinate 67,664,467, forward strand.
CGCCAAGTAAGTACTTTCAAGTTCTAGTCTTGTCTCTTGCTCTACTCTTGTCTAGTCTTGTAACATAGACATCCTTTCTTGTCCTGTTGTAATCTCGTAGTAAGAGATCCTTTCTAGTTATTTCTTGTATCAAGTTCATATCCCTAAAGGGATTTCTTGTAAACAAGATACCTTGATCCATACTTACGATCGTGGGATGTGGGATCTCCTGTATCATCTCTAGTCAAGTTATTGATACCTAAGAGTCCCGGGTTGTGGGACATCTTTTATCAATCACGTATTCTTGTACCGTTTCCCTTCGTGGATGTTCTTGTAATAATGAGAAGTGTATTTCCAAAATCTTGTCTAGTATAGTGAGAGAGCACAATCTAGTGCTCCTCTAACACTTTGGCAAGACTATCCAAGACAAGGCACCATGGATTCCCTATGCAAGGAGATTCATAGTGAGAGAGCACAATCTAGTGCTCCTCTAACACTTTGGCAAGACTATCTTCATCAAGACAAGGCACCATGGATTCCCTATGCAAGGAGATTCAATCTGCCATAGAAGACTTAATCAAGCATGTCCAAGAGATGAAAAGATTGCTATGACAAGATGATCAATCAGTTTCAAGCTATGCCTTGAATATCAAGATGTTGTTTTGTGGAACTACATATCAAGAAGACTACATGGTTAATCAGTTTCAAAGTGGCCTCAATCCTGAAGTCAACTATCTCTTGCTATCCATGCCTCAAGCAAACACCTTAGAGGATGTTATCAATCAAGCAATTTAGTGTGAGAACCATTTGTTTAAAGAAATCCAAGTCCAAGAGTCAGAATTCTTGAATAAAGAAGACATTATTCCTCAAGAATCTAAATCAAGAATCTTTGAAGCCCAAAAAGTCATTACAAATGAAAAGGAGTATACATATTATGAAGATATCAAAAAGGTAAAGGATAAGAAGGAGTTCATGTTCAATCAAGGAGGTGTGCTTAATCAACACTCGTCATCAAATATCTTGGAAACACCACAACATTCCACTAGTATTTCAAAGGATCTATCACATGAAGAACCCAAGGAAGCTCAAGAGAGACCTAGTCCTTCACCACTGATCAAGATTGAGGATCATGAATAATTCTAGGTCGTGCATGTATTAGATTCAAGGATCTCTCAAGGGAGATTGGAATGCCTTATTCATTGGAAAGCATATGAGACCAATGATCCTACTATGGAACTTACAAAAATTCTTTTGAGAGCAAAAGTTGGGGTTCTAGAGTTCCATAAGAAGAATCCAATGAAACCCAAGCTAGAGAACATGGCCGCTCTTCCTGGAACTCATCGCTTGAGGGGGAGGTGATGTCATGGACACAAAGAAAACCATTTTAAACCTTAGATTCCATGTCAATTTCCTATATCTCATGTTTAGTTAAGATTTTAGAGAAATTAAAGCTACCATTGTGTCCAGAATGTGCCAAAACCCCAAGATCGACTACCTATTTGCTAAATTCTGAGACCTCGAGGTCTTGACTCCAGTTGATGATTTCATGGATGACATCGTCAAATTGTAACTACCCTTCAAAACCTATAAAAGGAGGGGTTGGCCACATTCATAATCAGCCTTGTGGATGCTAGTCTTGGGAGCTCAAGGTGTCATGACCACCAAGTAAGTACTTTCAAGTTCTTGTCTTGTCTCTTGCTCTAGTCTTGTCTAGTCTTGTATCATAGACATCCTTTCTTGTCCTCTTGTCATCTCGTAGTATGAGATCCTTTCTAGTTATTTCTTGTATCAAGTTCATATCCCTACACGGATTTCTTGTAATCCAAATATCTTGTTCCATGCTTACAATCCCAGGTTATGGGATCTCATGTATCATCTCTAGTCGAGTAATTCATACCTAACAGTCCCGAGTTGTGGGACATCTTGTATCCATCACGTATTCTTGTATCGTTTCCCTTTGTGGGTGTTCTTGAAATCAGAAGTGTATTTCCGAAATCTTGTCTACTGTAGTCAAGGAGCACAATCTAGTGCTCCCGTAAGAGGTAAAATGGGAGATGGTTTCCCTTCTTTTATTTATATATTGGACAAGAATAAATATTGAGCCTAGTCCTTGAGGATGAAGACATATCTACAAGAAAGGAGTCTCTATGGATACATATGAGGAGATTCCCATATTCAGAAGCAAAGGACAACCTACAAGGGAATAACTAGGAAGACTCAAATCATGGTGTGCCAAAGATGATTTAGCAAGGTCATATCTACTTAACTCTATTTCTCACTTCCTTCTTCCTCACATTAGGAACTGTAAAACGTCCCAAGAGACTTGGTATACATTATCTTCATATTTTTCTTCCAATATAAGAGCTCGAAAAAAGCAATTGTGGATTGACTTTATTACTCAAAGGAAGCAACCCAAGTAGAATGTTTCAGAGTATGTGACCAAGGTGAAAGATGAGGTGATCAATTCTCAAGCATAGGAGGAGAGATTGAAGAGGAGCAAATAGTGAGACAACTAATCAATGTCATCAAGGCAGATGATAAGTGGGAAGCTTTCAAAATTGCTATGGATCTTTACATGGACATGCAAATCCCAGATCTTACCACTCTAATGGGACAACTCTTTACCCATGAAGCCAATCTCAACAAACATGAGGAGCCATCAAGAGATAACAAATCTTCTTCCCTATATACAAATAAAGGAAAGTCTAAACACAAAGGAAAGAGCAAAAATGTTGAAGATGGAGGTACTACTTCTCAAGCTAACTATGCAGGGAGAGGTAGGAACTCAAGAGGAAGGGCAAAGGAGGTAAGCAAGGTAGGGGGATACCTCTTAACTCTTCCCCATGCCATATATGTGGATTATCTAATCACACAACAGATAAGTGCTATAGAAACTTAAAGAATCAGAGAGGAAGAGGATATCAAAGAGGTGGCTACTCACAATCAAAAGGAATATTCAACCATAATCAAGGCTACAACCATGGCTACAACAACAACTACAATAAAAATTATCAAGAAGGATACAAATCAAGAAAGGAATTCAACAATTATACAGAGGATCAAGAAGATTCTCTTCTCATTATGAATATGACTTCAAAACAAGGTATGAATAATGAACACCTCTTCTATATTGGCTCAGGTTAATGTTCAGACCATGTAGCAGGTAATGTAGCTCTTTTTTCTGATCTTCGGGGACCCAAGGGAAAGCATCAAGTGCAGAGAGGTGATGACACCAAGCATTCAGTGGTCAAGGTAGGAAATGTCAAAACTTGTGATGGAAATAGAAATTTGTTGAGCATGACTCTTTATGTACCCACTATCACCAAGAATCTCATGAGTGTTGGATAGATAGTGGAAAAGGGTTTGCAGGTTAGGTTCAACAAATATGGAGCTTTTGTGGAGGATCCCCTACCATGGATTCAAGAGAATCACCAAGGGAGAAAAAATAGATAGATTATTTACATTTGAGCTTGAGGACACAAGAAACATTGCACTTTATAATTACGAGGAGCAAACATTGTTTGAGTTAGAGATTCACCATAAAAGGTTCGGGCACATTGGTGAGAGAACCTTGAAGCAGATATGTAGAGATCAATATGTGCTTGGGATACCTAATGTATCCAAGAAACACATGATCTATAAATGTGGAGCATGTCAATTTGGTAAATCGCACAGGTTACCCTTTACAAAGAAAGGCTATATGCATGAGGATTACTTGGAACTTGTCCACATAAGTGTGCGGGGACAAAGCAAGGATCCTTCATTTGCAGGCTCAAGGTACTATGTGTCATTCATTGATGGTTTTAGTAGGCCGACTATCTTGTATTTTATGAAGCATAAAGATGAAATGTTCAGTTGCTTTAAGAAGTATCTTGCACTTGTGGAAAATCAAACAGGAAGAAGCCTAAAGAGGATAAGGTCAAATGGAGGAGGTGAGTACTTCTTCAATGAATTTGATGTATTTTTGCAAGACAGAGGTATCAAAAGGGAGATTACAACTACTCTTGAGCAAAATGGAGTAGCATTGAGGAGAAACAGATTGATTGTGGAAGCAGCTAGATCAATGCTTAATGAAAAGAAATTTCCTAAATATTTGTGGGTAGAGAGTGCTTCTACTTATCTTATTAATGTTGGGAAAGATGGATGGAGACTCCAAGAAATGAGTAGGTACAGCCCATCCCTGCCTTGTACCAGCCCTCTTTTGCTTCATACTTGGATTGTAGGCACTCTTAGCTATCCATTGACACTAAAAAAGTGCCTATGTACTTTGGAAATGGTGTGAGAAATGATTGAACCAAAACACACTACTTCCTAGTGGAAGGATCAACGAAAACCTTCTATTGTTGTTCACACACTTGCTGCTTGTTAGGCTCAGTGCTTCCAGTATAGATTCCAAGTGGAATCACTTAAAATGATGCATTATACACAGAGCAATCAATTTAGTAATCAAATCATTACCACCGATTTTTTAGGACCTCTGCAAAGTTTGACCAGTGGGTACTTTGATGCTCTTTTCTCAAAGTCTGTTCAATGGATTATCTTCAAAATTTGTGATAATGTATAGGACTTGGAGCTGATTCAAACAAGCTATAGAACACTAAAAATCGTAAAGAAATGACTAAGATATGAGCAGTACAAAATGATTGGTGTGAGTAACTATGACAGAGAGACCATAGCTGAAAAATATTGATCTATTGTACTAGAAGGCAATGTTGTACAAGATCATTGGCATGATAATCAATGCCTAATGATAATGAGTAGTGTAGGCTATGATGTGAGCCTCACTCTCTTACAAAGTGATTAACAAGTAGTCGGAATTGGAGTCTTCTATCTCGCAAGTTTTTTAGCCATCTTTTATAGATGAGTCATTTGAATTTGAATTTGAGTTCTTCATTGGCTCTCACTAAAAGTGATCCTCTAATTGAGCAGATATTCGCTCAAGTAAAGTTGTAATTTTTCCAACTAACAAACTCCAAAAGTTTAGTGGTGGTTACAAATATTCTTCCAAGTCAAATTGACTTTTACAAAAGGTAAAAGATAAAATCTTCCTAGCAATGGTCCTATGGAGCTTCAATTAGTTGAACATAAACTCTAGCCAAATGTCTAGGCTTGATATTTGCACCAACAGCTCCCCCTCAAGCCAAACATTTTGTCTTAGTCTTCTTTCTTCAATCTTTTTGAATATCCTGCAGTCCAATCATAGACTTAAATTTAGAAAGGTTTGTACCATCTAATGCTTTAGTCAATAAGTTCGCACATTGCATATTAGTTGATACATAACCCAACTAAATTTCCTTGCTCAATAGCTTCTTTGTCACATAATGATAGTGGACCTCTATATGCTTGGTCCTAGCATGATAAATAGGATTTTTTGCAAGATCTTATGAGATTGTATTATCTCCAAAAATCATTGGAGATGTAGTATGCAAACCCAAATCTATGTATATCTTCTTTTTCTCTCCTTTCTTATTAGAATTACTTTTATCTGTGTATAGGGCAAAAGAGGTATTACCTCTTGATGAATCTCCATGCTTGTAGAGCTTGGCTTCATGGGTGAAGATTTGCCCCATGAGAATGGTAAGGTGTGGAATCTGCATGTCCATGTACAAATCCATGGGAGTTGTGAAGCTCTCCCATTTGTCATCAACTTTAATACCATTGATTACTTGTCTTACAATCTTCTCAACTTCAATTTCTTCTCCTATACTTGCGAATTGATCAGCTACATATTTGACTTTGGTGACATACTCTAAGATGCCTTGCTTAGGTTGCTTTCTTTGAGTGGTAAACTCTATCCACAATTGGTTCTTCCTAGCCCTTGTGTTGGACGAGAAATAGGAAGACAATGTTTCCCAAGTCTCTTGGGATGTCTTACAGTTCCTATAGTGTCGAAGAAGAAAATCAGAGATTTGACTTAAGTAAGTATGACCTTGCTAATGCATCCTTGGCACACCATGTATTGAGTCTTTCATGTTCCTCTCTTGTAGGTTGTACTTTGCTTGTGGACATGGGCATCTCCTCATCTCATTAGAAGTATCCATAGAGACTCTTTCCTTGCAAGTATTTCTTCATCCTCAAGGACCATGCTGGATAGTTGTTCCTATCCAATTTATCAATGAAAGAAGGAAAACTATCTCCCATTTTACCTTTGCTTTGCTCTGATACCGCTGTTAGGAAAGATGGATGGACACTGCAAGAAATGAAAAGGTACTGCCAATCCATGCTTTGTACCAATCCTCTTTTGCTTTGAAGTTGAGTTGTAGGCTCTCTTAGCTTTCCAATGACACTAAACAAGTGCCTATGCACTTTTGAAATGATGTGAGAAATGATTCAACCAAAATAAACTACTTCCAAGTTGAAGGATCAATTAAAACCTTCTATTTTTGTTCACACACTTGCTGCTTGTTAGGCACACTTCTTTGTGTACACTAGGAATTAGAAAAATTTCTTTTGGAGATATCAAATTAGCTTAATGAGCTAATGATTCCAAGTGGAATCACTTAAAATGACTCACTATACACAGAGCAATCAATTTAGCAATCAAATCATTACCCCTTTAGGACCTCTATAGACTTTGACTAGTGGGTACTTCAGTGCGATATTCTCCAAATCTGCTGAATGGATTATCTTCAAAATTTGTGAGCATGTAGAGGAATTAGAGGGGATTACAAAAAGCTATAGATATATCTTGTACAAGATCATTGGCATGATAATCAATGCCGAATGATAATGAGTAGTGTAGGCTATGATGTGAGCCTCACTCTCTTACAAAGTGATCAACAAGGAGTCGGATATGGAGTCTTCTATCTGGCATGATTTTTAGCCATCTATTATAGATGAGTCATCTAAATTTAAATTTGAATTCTTCATTGGCTGTTACTAAAAGTTGTTGGAGGTAGACGTCTCCGGAAGAACCTCAACAACACAAGGAAGGAGAAGAAGCTTGGAGCACAACAAACAATACTGAATGTATAACTAGAGAATGTACAAAGATAAGTAGCCAATTAGGGCAATAGGCATATATACAAGCCGGGGGGAAAAAACCTCCTAAAGAGGGAAAAAGTGCCACTGGGGTCCTAGTGTGTTAACACACATCACTACCTAAATATATCAACAAATCCCCCCTGGGAGTGATGCGGTCGTTAAGGAGCTGGCACTCATGTATAAGGAAGTGTCAAGCTATGTGGAAGTCACTCCACAAAAGGAAGTAAGCACAAAGCTTTGCGAAAATCTTCAAACTTCTCCCCAGGTAAAGCTTTCGTGCAAAGGTCTGCAATGTTCTCTTGCATGGGCACATATGCCAAGTTGATCATCCTAGCAGAGAACCTCTCCCTGACATAGTGATAATGCACCTCAATGTGCTTAGTGAGAGCATGGAACAGAGGGTTCTTCACAATTGCTAATGCGCTCTGACTATCAGTGAAGATGGTGGTGGCAGAAGATTGACCAGCACCAAAATCATCCATAAGGCATCTGAGTCACACAGACTCAACAATCGCTATGAAAGCTGCCCTATCTCAGCCTCACAACTAGAAGTGGCCATAGTAGGTTTCTTCTTGTTCAACCAATATATACATGAGCTACCAAGCATGAAGCAAAAGCCACTAGTGGACACAGGAGTGTCATAGCAACCAGCCCAATTAGAGTTAAAAAAAGCATGAAAACCTGGTAGTGGTGGTCCCCGTTGGGATTAAACAACCCAAGTAGCTGAGTACCACTCAAGTAGTGAAAGATGCGCTTAACCATCTGCCAAAGCTTGACTCCTGGGCAATGCATAAACATGCTCATTTCTGAGACAACAAATTGAATATTTGGCCGAGTAATGCATAAGTAAATCAAGCATCCAACAACCTCGTGAGAGAGAACAACATCAAATGCATCTCGAGCATCATGAAGACTCAATCCTAAACCTTTCTCCATAGGAGTGGCAATAGGCTTACAGTCTTCAAGGCCAAAATGCTGCAATAATATGCCAATATATTTCGTTTGACACAAAGCCATTCCACCATCAACTTGCATAAATTGAATGCCCAAATAGTGATGCAAATGCCCCAAATCAAACATCTCAACTGAGGTATGCAAATCAGCCTTAAAATCAGCAATATGCTTCTCAATAGGACCAGTGAGCAGCATGTCATCAACATAGACAACAATGATCAGAAGCACATCATTAGCACGCTTAACATATAAGGTGCTTTTAGTTGGACTTTTCTGAAAACCATGTGCAATCAGATAGCATGTATCTTCTCATACCAAGCATGTGGTGCTTGCTTTAAACCATATAATGCCTTCTTTAACCTGCATACCTGGTTTTCATGCCCTTTCTACAGAAAGCCACAGGGTTGCGAAACATACAGTTCTTCATGCAAGTCACCATTCAGGAATGCACATTCCAACCCTGATGTTCATTCTAGCTGATGTACATTCCAACCATGATGAGCTGCAAGTGCACAGATGCTACGAATACTAGTCATTCAAGAAGTAGGTGCAAAGGTCTCATCAAAACCAATGCCTCTTTCCTATGCATAACCCTTTGGAACAAGTCTAGCCTTATACTTCTCAATTGTACCATCACGCTTACAATTTAGCTTGTATACCCACTTAGTCCCAATGGCCTTCTTGCCAGAAGGCAAGTCACATAAAGACCAAGTACCATTCTTCATTATACCATCATATTCAGATTGCATAGCAACCATCCAATTTTCTAAATTTTGTGCTTCATCAAATGAAATAGGCTCCTTCTTATCACATAGACTAGATGCAGCAATAGCATAGCAATCTGATGCAAAAGAGAACTAGTACAATATGACAAAGCTGCATCTTATTTGTTGTCACGCAAAGTCTACACCATCCATTTTGGCATAGTTTTTGCCTGCTCAATATCGACTCTCTCATCAACTAGTGCATCATGTAAATCTACATCAGAAACAGAATGATCTGCATCATCACATTAAACCTACAAAGGTTGAGAAGTTGCCTCATTGCGACCAGCACTATACTATCCACTTGTAAAAAGAGGCAGCAAAGTATCATACATGTCTTTGGAGCTAACAGATGTCTCCTTAGTACATGAAAGCAATGGCTGAATAGCATTTTCCATAAAAACCACATCACGGCTAACCAGAATGCGTTTAATCTGTGGATGATACAGATGATAACATTTACTTTCACAACTGTACCCAACAAAAATACATTTTATTGCTTTATCATCCAATTTTCTGCGATGTTGTGTAAGCACTAATGCATATGCCAAACAACCAAAAAGACACAGATGAGCAACAAATGGTTTGCGATCATGCAAAGCCTCATATCGATTGATAGACTACAGCTCTTTAGTGGGACACCTATTCCATACATATGCTAGACACATGACAGCCTCAAGCCAAAAACTATGTGGTAAAGCCTGAAGTTCGACCATACACCTCCCCATCTCCATGAGTGACCTATTCTTTTGTTCAGCAACTCCATTCTTTTGAGGTCTATATGGCACTGTACACTAGTGTTTTATCCCACGTTCAGCCATAAAATGCATTAAAATCATAAGACTATATTCCCCTCCTCGATTGGAATGGAGGGTGCCCATTTTACATGCTGACAGATTTTCAGCCAAAACCAAAAACTGTTTGAAGCACATGAGCACTTTGGACTTTTCCCTCAATGGATATACCCATGCATGCCTAGAAAAATCATCAATGGAAGTCATGAAGTAAAGATAATTTCCAAAAGACGGTGTCTGCATAGGACCACAAACATCACTATGTACAAGCTGCAATTTTTTAGTAGTCTGAACTGAACCATCTTTTGGAAATGACAAACACTGCATTTTGCCCAAAATACAACCTTCACAAACATGTTTTCGAGGTGCCTCAAGTTTGGGCAAAGAGGACACTATTTCAAATTTTTGTAGGCGTAGCAAACTAGCAAAATTCAAATGACCAAAGCATGCATGCCAAAGCTTTGCATGTGACATAGCTTGAGAATCATGTACTGCACATGCCGAATCATTCACAGATCTTTCATAGTCTATGAGCTTATAGAGCCCACGACATAAAATGCCAGAAGCAATAATCACATTGCCATTTGATAGATCATGAACTATGATGGAGAATGTTAATCTCCAAAAGAACAACCTACTCTTGTGATTAGAGCACCTCTATACCAAGAGTAAGTCAAAACTCTCACTAATTTAGAGGATCAATTACTAACTATCAAAAGATTAACAAATCTGTGAAGAAGATGAAACACAGAAAAGTCTACTGCACTATTTCTCCACATTACCCTATCAAACATGTAAAGTTTTTGATGAAATTTTGTACAAAGTATCTCTTAGAGATTGCGCATCTCCTCCAAGTTGAATTACTTCAAAAGCTTTAGTATAACTTGAGAAATCAACTTCACAAGTTACCTATGCCAGAAACTGTCATTCAAAACAGTCGATTTTACACCTGCAACTTTTAAGACTTGGTTCTCCTTGAATAGAACCCGTTTAAGCAAATGCTTCTAGCCATGAGTAGCTTATCTTCCAACTTAAAGATTAAGCCCTCACTCATGCACAACTTTAATCTGTGCTAGGAGAAATGATCAAAACATTAAGTTCGAAATCTGCGCCTGTTTTAGGAACCTGTGAACACACTTCACATATGAATGTTCCTACACTTAATTCTCTAAGCCTGATTACAATTGGAAGCTAAAACTTTGTACAGAGGTCAAGCAACTCTCAACTTAGACTTGTACAAAAGCATTTCAGAATTGATCTACTGTAGACGGAGAAGACACAGAAACATCGGGCGCAAATATTTTCAATTACTCAGAAGAAATACAGTTGAGTGATGAGAGCTAACTCAACTAACTTTTTCTCTATCTCATGACATCTAATTTCCTCATTCTTGACTTCTAACTATTGTCACATATGCTCTCATACTTGCCCCGACTTTTCTCAAAGTATTTATAGATAAATTTGTACATGATTCTTACTTAACAAAAAATCTAAGTCAGCTATGACTATATTAATGTACATATGTGTACACTTCTCTTATCCTCTGAATGTAATCTTCTTCCAAACTTTTTGAATTGATTCTTCCTTCATCCTTTAATCTTCCAAGCCTTCAATTGGTGATTGGTTTGCACCAACAGCTCCCCCTCAATCATCAATTGAGGTTTTCTCTGTCTTCTTTATACTTGCCATGTCTTTGAACCTTTGCAACTTAGGTCCATCCAAGCTCTTTGTCATCATATCTGCCACTTGTTCTTTTGTTGGAGTGTACATCACTTCAATCTCTTTATCTAGTACCTTTTCCCTGAAGAAATGATACTGAATCTCTATATGCTTAGTCCTGGCATGAAAAACAGGGTTAGCTGCCAAATACAAAGAACTCATATTGTCTCCAAAAATTATTGGAATACTATAATCAATCTCAAAACTTTTCATCAAGGTCTTCAACCATATCACTTCCTTTGCAGCTTCTACCATTCCCTTATACTCAGCTTCTGTGGATGATAAAGCAACTGTATGTTGCTTCTTTGAACACCAAGAAACTAGCTTATCTCCAACATAACAAAGATACCCATGAGTAGACCTTCTATCATCTGAGTCACCTGCCCAATCTGCATCACTAAACACTTTGATTCTTGTGTCAGAAGTGAAACCATAATACAAACCTTCACTTAGGGTTCCTTTGATATATCTGAGTACCCTTTGGGCTGCAATCCAATGAGTCTTCTTTGGACAATGCATAAATTGTGACAACACACCTACTGCATATGATAGATCTGGCCTTGTCAAGGTAGCATAGATTAAACTACCTACCAAACTCTGATATTTCTTCATGTCATTGAACTCTTCACCTCCATACCTGCTTAATTTATGATTTACCTCCAATGGTGTAGTTGAGGTCTTGCAATCTTCCATGTTAAACTTGACTAGAAGATTCTTCAAGTATCTCTCTTGTGAAACATATACTCCATGTTGAGTATACACAATCTGCATTCCTAGAAAATAAGATAAGTTTCCCAAATCACTTATCTTAAACTCCTTCTCTATTTGTCTTTTGAGTTCATTGATTCCTTGAGCATCTGTTCCTGTAACAATAATATCATCAACATAAATGCACATGTAAATGTAACCATTTTCACTTGCCTTCACTAGCAAGCTACTATCTGCCTTTGATGCTTGAAATCCACATTCATTCAAGAACTTGACCAATCTGTAATTCCAAGCTCTTGGGGCTTGCTTCAACCCATATAAAGCTCTCTTGAGCTTACACACATAATCTGATCCAATTGATTCCATGAAGCCTTCTGGTTGCTCCATATATACTTCATCTGCAATATATCCATTTAAAAATGCATTTTTCACATCCAATTGTGATAATTTCCATCCCTTACAAGCAGCAATAGCAATCAATGTCCTAATTGTAGTCGTCTTAGCAACAGGACTAAAGGTTTCATCATAATCTACCCCATAAGTTTGGGCATAACCTTTGACCACAAGTCTAGCCTTATATCTAGACACCTTGCCATCTGCAAACCTCTTTGTTTTATATACCCACTTACATCCAATGACCTTCTGATTCTTTGGTCTTGGTACTAGTTCCCAAGTTTCATTTTCAAGTAGAGCATCATACTCTTCCTGCATTGCCTTCTCCCAATTCTGTTTACCTTTGGCTTCTTCATAAGTAGTTGGATCTTCTTCTGTTTTCACAATGTAGGCATAATCTTTTGTTGTTAGGAAAGATGTATCATAACTATACCTTATAGGTTCTTTCCTTTCCCTTGTAGATCTTCTGATTTCTGCACTTCTTGAAGTTTCAGCCTCATTTGATTCTGGATCAAATCTTGGCCCTTCTTCTACATGATCCTGCACTCTACTTCTAGAGTCAACTTCATCAACAATTTCTTCACATACTTTTACCTTTGCCTTTCCTTTCCTTTGTATCTCTTCAACACCTGCAAACTCATTTGGTGATCCTGTATACCACATATTTTGCTCATCAAATGTCACATCTTTAGTAACAAGAAATTGCTTTGTGGATGGACTCCACAACCTGTAACCCATCTGTCTATCATCATATCCAATGAACACATACTTCTCTGCTTTTGGTTCTAGCTTATGTCTTAATTGTGAAGGAACATAAGCATATGCAATACATCCAAATACTTTACAATGATCAAGGGTAGGTTTCTTACCCCACCATGCTTCATAAGGGGTTCCTCCATCCAAAGCTTTGCAAGGCAACCTATTCACAAGGTATGTTGCAGTGTTAATGGCTTCTGCCCATAAGTAATTTGGACAATTCTTTTCCTTCATCATGGCTCTTGCAAACTCTACAAGAGTCCTATTCCTCCTTTCTGCTACTCCATTCTGCTGAGGGGAGTACCTGCAAGTTACTTCTCTTTTTATACCTGCATTCCACAAATAATCATCAAACTCTTTAGAGAAATACTCTCCCCCTCCATCTGATCTTAGCCTCTTGAGCTTTTGCCCTGTGATCCTTTCTGCATAAGCATGAAAATGTTTGAATGTCTTGAAAACTTCTGATTTATCCTTGATTACATACAAAGTAATCCACCTGGTTGCATCATCAACAAACAACACATAATATCTGGATCCATTTATGCTATAGTCCCTTGAGGGACCCCATACATCTGTATGAACCAATTCAAGCATATGTGAATGCTTGTACCCTGATTTGTTATAAGAACTCTTATGTGCTTTACCTAATTGACAAGCTTCACACTTGTACACCATATGTTGCCCTTCAATTTTTGGCAATCCAAGCACCACCTGATTCTTTGACATCTCCTTTATAGCTCTCTCATTGAAATGACCTAGCCTTTTATGCCATAGGTCTAATCCAGATACCTTTTGACTTCCATAGGTAAATAATGCATGTCCCACATTACCTTGGACTTTGAGAGTGAACAATCTTCCTTCCTCTTTACCTGCAATTATGTTTCTATATCCCTGATTTGGATCTTGTACATAAACACCATCATTTGTGAATCTTACCTCATATCCTTTCTCCACAATTTGCCCTACACTTATCAAATTTTTAGGAATAGTAGGAACATAATGTACCTTGCTCAGAAGTGTACTTCCACTCTTTGTCTTCACTGATCCAATGCTCTCCACTTTATGTTTAGTATTGTCACCTGTCTGAACTGTATGTCCATTCACCCTTGCTTCCATATCAGTCATCAAAGATAGATTCCCACTCAGATGGTTGCTACACCCTGAGTCAATATAAAACACTCTTTGATCTTCTCCCATTGATTCATGAGTTGCATTCAAGATAAGAGTCATGTCATCCTTCTGATCTGATGCATAATTGTAATAATTATTGTTGTAGGACTGAGATTGGAAGTTTCTTCCACCTCCTCTACCATATGATGTCCTACCACCTCTTCCTCTGAAGTTGCCTCTTTGGTTTCTGCCTCCTCTACCTCTTTGGTTATAATTCTGATTATTGCTTCCACCATTTTGATTGTTATACCAACAATCATTTGCCAAATGATTTGTTCTGCCACAAATCCAACAAGCTTTAGCATTATCTTTGTTCTTACCTCCTCTTCCTTTACCTCTGAAATTTGTCTTCCCTTTTGTGAAGTTAGCTTGATTTGAATTCCCTTCATCATCATTTGATTGCTTTCCCTTGCCATTCTTTTTCTTGTCCTTGGAATACATAGCTTGACTTGTACTTCTGTCATTGTCTCCTTTAAGATCCTGCTCAAAGGTTAGCATGTGTCCTAGCAATTGATTAAGGTCAGGAGTAAAGTGATCAAGTGACAACTCTATGGACAATATAAAAGGCTTCCACTTCTCATCTCCTCTCAAACCTGTAAGTATTTGTCTTACCAACTTCTCCTCTTCAATGTCTTCATCCACTGCTCCCAAGCTATCTGCAATATCTTTCATCCTTGCCACATAATCTGAAATTGATTGTGAACTCTTCTTCTTGAAGGTTGTGAACTCAGCCCATAGTGAGGACTTCCTTCACTTAGTTGTATTTTGGAAATGCTCTTCCAAGGCATTCCAAACATCTGTAGCACTTTCCAAACCTCTGATGTGAGGTAAAAGATAATCATTTACAGCCATGTAGATGATACTCCTTGCTTGAGCATCCTTTCTCATCCAAGTCTTCAACATTGCAAGCTCTTCCCTAGTAGGAATACTAGGATCTGCAAACTCAGGTTTTTCTTCATCTCCTGTAATAAATGATATAAGATCTTTGCTCATGAGGTGTGCTTCCATCCTCATGGACCATGCTGGATAGTTCTCCCTATCTAGCTTATCAATCTGCAAGCTTTCTCCCATCTTATGTCCACCAGTGTATTGAAATCTTCAAGCTTTACAAACAGTGTATGTACCTTTACTTCAAATTAAACTCCTTTTGCCTTTCTTGATGTCAAATAGTCTTCTCCTCAAGCTTTGACTCCAGGCTTTCACTTCTTAGTCCTTCAAGTGTTGAATTTCTTGAATCTGCAGCAGTCGGGATCCTTCTTTCCTTAATTTGATGTCTCCTGCTCTGATACCACTGATGGAGAATGTTAATCTCCAAAAGAACAACCTACTCTTGTGATTAGAGCACCTCTATACCAAGAGTAAGTCAAAACTCTCACTAATTTAGAGGATCAATTACTAACTATCAAAAGATTAACAAATCTGTGAAGAAGATGAAACACAGAAAAGTCTGCTGCACTATTTCTCCACATTACCCTATCAAACATGTAAAGTTTTTGATGAAATTTTGTACAAAGTATCTCCTAGAGATTGCGCATCTCCTCCAAGATGAATTACTTCAAAAGCTTTAGTATAACTTGAGAAATCAACTTCACAAGTTACCTATGCCAGAAACTGTCATTCAAAACAGACGATTTTACACCTGCAACTTTTAAGACTTGGTTCTCCTTGAATAGAACCCGTTTAAGCAAATGCTTCTAGCCATGAGTAGCTTATCTTCCAACTTAAAGATTAAGCCCTCACTCATGCAAAACTTTAAACTGTGCTAGGAGAAATGATCAAAACATTAAGTTTGAAATCTGCGCCTGTTTTAGGAACCTGTGAACACACTTCACATATGAATGTTCCTACACTTAATTCTCTAAGCCTGATTACAATTGGAAGCTAAAACTTTGTACAGAGGTCAAGCAACTCTCAACTTAGACTTGTACAAAAGCATTTCACAATTGATCTACTGTAGATGGAGAAGACGCAGAAACATCGGGCGCAAATATTTTCAATTACTCAGAAGAAATACAGTTGAGTGATGAGAGCTAACTCAACTAACTTTTTCTCTATCTCATGACATCTAATTTCCTCATTCTTGACTTCTAACTATTGTCACATATGCTCTCATACTTGCCCCGACTTTTCTCAAAGTATTTATAGATAAATTTGTACATGATTCTTACTAAACAAAAAATCTAAGTCAGCTATGACTATATTAATGTACATATGTGTACACTTCTCTTATCCTCTGAATGTAATCTTCTTCCAAACTTTTTGAATTGATTCTTCCTTCATCCTTTAATCTTCCAAGCCTTCAATTGGTGATTGCTTTGCACCAACAAACTATACACCTGTCATCAACAAATTTCACAACCAAGCCAATCTTGGCCAACGCTGAAACTGATAACAGGTTCTTCTTGATCCCTGGCACAAATAAAGCATCTGAAAAAGTTAAAGAACTACCATCAGTAGTAGTCAAAATGATCTCACTAACTCCCATAACAGGATAAGAGGAGTTGTTGGCGCATGTAACAATATTTGCTATAGGGGCAGGCTCGAGTGAAGAGAAGAAACTGCGCTGCGAGGTAATATGTTTGGTCGCCTCACTGTCAAAGTACCAAACATTTGAGTCTATTGCATACATGCACTGCTCATGAGAACATGGGTCAAAACTGTAGATAGTAGTAAAGACCCATTCTTCTTCCTCCACAAGATTAGTAGACTCTGATTTTGGTGTACAGGCCTCTGCAACAATCATTCTAGCCTCTTTCTTCTTTGCCTCTTTAGAAGCTAGTTTTGGACAGTTCTTTATGATATGATCATTCCCTTTACAGTACTCACAAAATAATTTCTGCTTTTCTGATTTCTTCTCATCTTTATCTTCCTTCTTCGAATGTGCAGCATTTGTAGATTTGAGCTCCATTTTCCTTTGCCGTTCTGACTAGCCAGGAAAGCTTGATCTGCAACATGCATAATGGACCTGTTCTTCCTGGATTGATCCTCATGCAATAGATTAGAGACTAACTCCTCAAATGACAAGGCATTTGGATTGCCTTTCATCATCAACGAAAGAGTAGAAGCAAAACTTTGATATGAATCAGGAAGACCATTCAGAATGGTCTCCATAAGTGAGCTATCTGGTATAACCTCATTAGTAGAAATCTAGTGTTCCTTCAAGTCTTTAATCTTTGTTAGAAAATTGTCTATAGAATCACCTTCATTCATGTGCTCACTCTCCAACTATTTTCGGAGGTAAGCAACATGAGCCTCATTCCTAGCTTGGTACAATGTGGTAAGTGTATCCAAAGCATCCTTAACTGCTCTACAAGAGCAAATGTGAGGAATAATGGAACGTTAGACAGACAAAGCTGTTAGAGGCACGTTCTCATTTATGTAATTGATTAAGGTCCATTTGAAGGGATGAGAAAGGGCTGAGTGTGAAGAGCCTTAAGGGCCACATCTAGTTGTATAAAAAGAGCATTTGGTTAATGGAAAAGAGACTCTCTGAATTTCGTCGCTAATATGGCTTCCGATGTTTTTTTAGTTCTTGTTCTTCTTGTTTTTTTTAATCGATGGTCTAGGTATTGCGTGCGACTGTTTCTTTTCTTCTGCTTGTTACGATATGGCTATGGCGACGTTCTTTCTCGCTCTCTTCTCTATTTTAGAAGCGCATGTTATGAAGAATTTATGGTGTCGACGAGCTCCCCTCTTTGCTCTCTCTCTCTCTCTTGTTGCAGGGAAGCGCAGTCATTCTCTGTTAACACTGGCGATCCTTAGTGGCGTTCCCAGAATCTCCGGTTCAATGTTCGCTGAGATGCTTCTTCGTGTCGCACTTTGCTGCTGCAGTTGATGGAGGGCTTTTGTTGGTCCTTTGACCATCATTGCCGCAGCGACTCCGTATCTTCCTCGTGCTTGTGTGCCGAGGTAGCATGTTACTGTTTTTTTTAGCAAATCATCGGTCATCGTTTAAGTGCACAAGTCGTGTGATGCCTGAGCAGAAGCGAGGATGGCGGTTGCTTGCAATTCGTGTATTTCAATTTGCACGAGATGTTGTATCATGTCGTGCAACAATTTTTCCCCGCCAGGAAGTTTCGGCGATGTCGTTCTTGAATGTACTTCAATTTAGTTGTGTTGTACTTTCGTGTTGTTGTGTGTGTGCGCTCACGATCAACTCAGCATATCTTATTCCTATGTGCTGCGTCAGTCTAGTCTACATACTCCTCACCTTCGACACAATGTTATTTGGGTACTTCGATACTCCGGCATTCCTTGCAAGTTTGCTCATGAATATTTCTGTCGTTGCAATCATTATGATGATATGTCCGTTTCAGCCACCATGATTCAGTATTGGTTGTCTCTTATTTCACTCTTGTTTGCACTAAATGTTTTATTTTAATATGTGGCACTGAAACTTTTCGGTGAGCGTTTCATTTTGGAGATACCTACTGATGGTCTGCTGCATTATCCCTTTTACTCTCCTCTGGGAATGCGCTTCAGAATGGCGATATGGTTTTTGGTTGAAGGGCAAGTCTTAGTGGTGTATTCACTATGCTCGTATATGTACTCATACTCTTCGCAGCCTTTCATGGTTCAGTTAAGGATTGTTATTCGGTTGTTGAGGTATTGTAGTCTTTTGTATTGTGCACTTTTCAAATGGCAATTACTGCAGTTTCTCTGGTGCCATAGTTCTCTATGCATATGGGGGGGAAGTAAGGGGCACAATGATAATTTGATCCAGCGTAGCTGTTTATTTTTATCGCATTGACTTACATGACGAACATATTATTCTGCTACACCATTTTTATTATTCGGTTTATATTTTGATGGATTCATGTATTTCCTTCGCTCCTCTTATGGAACATTATATTATGTGTGTTGAGTTCTCCAAGTGTGCCATGAGTTTAATGGATGTAATGAGGTTTAGCGTGTTCATGCTGATTTAGGCGTACAACTTTGTATCTCAAGTGGCTTCACCATCATATTGATGTCTACGACGGATTTTTTGGAAGTATGTTTCTCTTACTATGGACATGTTCTGTCACATTCATGGCATTACTGGAATCTTGACTTGACGATTCATGAAGGCACATGGAAAGAAAGATAGATGGAGTAAAGCTTGCACATGTTGAACCCCTTGCGCCTTACATATTCATTTATGCTGTTGTTCTTCACTTGTATCTACATGATGTAATTGAGCCCCATTTATTTCACTTGTATACATATAGGAGGGCAAGATCATGGGTGATGTGATTGGTATTTGTGAACCTTGGATTAAGTTCCAGGCACTTCACTTTGCCTATTACATTGCACTTGATCTTGGATATGTTATGAGCCTTACTTGCATTCCATACCATGGTCTAACCATGCACTTTGGTTTGCAAGTATTGTTCATAAGGGTAGAGCATAATTGTGTGTGCACATACAACTTTAGATTGAGAGGTTGCTATGACATTGGATTATTCTATTCCAAGAACGGTGCTACCACCTAGGCATTAGAAAATGTATATGAGGATTGTATATGGGTTGGGTTCTTATCTTTAGACTTCGGTTGGATTTGTGTTGGCCTTGATGTGAGGACTTGACTTGATGGAACCGGTGTCCTAGGGCATGAGTTATGGAAACCCTAACACATGAAAATTTGTATCCTATATTTTAGCTTGTTGCATGAAATATGGATAGTCTGAATGAGGTAGTATGATGTGAGTGCAAGGTAGCGTTAAGTCGGCAGAAGCACACTTTTGTGTTCTTTTTCGGTAATGAGCGAGTGTGAGGTAGCGTTAAGTCGGCAGAAACACTCCATGTAGTTAGTGAATGTGAGGGAGCGTTGATTCGGCAGAAGCATTCACTGATTTTCTTTGTATATTCTGAGTGATGGATGATGTCAGATATGGGATACATATCTTCATATGTGGAGGCTCGCAGATTGAAACATTCTTCAAGATTGAGATATTCCTTTGGTTGAATAACATATTGTATAAAGGTTCCCAGCCTATAAATGGTTCCCATGTAATTTTCATCTTGTGAGGGGGTTATCACTTATCAAGGGATGTGGTAGTTCAAGTCCACCATGCGTGCCAGTGTTAGAGGCACGTTCTCATTTATGTAATTGATTAAGGTCCATTTGAAGGGATGAGAAAGGGCTGAGTGTGAAGAGCCTTAAGGGCCACATCTAGTTGTATAAAAAGAGCATTTGGTTAATGGAAAAGAGACTCTCTGAATTTCGTCGCTAATATGGCTTCCGATGTTTTTTTAGTTCTTGTTCTTCTTGTTTTTTTTAATCGATGGTCTAGGTATTGCGTGCGACTGTTTCTTTTCTTCTGCTTGTTACGATATGGCTATGGCGACGTTCTTTCTCGCTCTCTTCTCTATTTTAGAAGCGCATGTTATGAAGAATTTATGGTGTCGACGAGCTCCCCTCTTTGCTCTCTCTCTCTCTCTTGTTGCAGGGAAGCGCAGTCATTCTCTGTTAACAAAGCTATCAATGCATGTGCCTGGGCATCTCTGCCATATCAACTATTTTTCTCTATAGTAGCTGTAGCAAAAACTACAGCACAAAAAGGAATATGTAGAATATCATCATCTTCGACACCTTTTGCATGAGCTTCTCTACCTGCAATTGTAACAGTTGTAGGTGTTATAGGATATTTTTCAACACCTTGAACAATGTTCCATAGTCCTTTTGCAACCAATACATGTCGCATCATATAAGCCCATAACAGGTAGTTGGTACCATCCAACTTATCCTCAACAGCCAATATACGAAATACATCACTACTTTCAGCCATGGCCGGTGACTAAAATACCTTGATGTAGAAAATTGATTGTATCTCAAAAAGTTGAACTGAATTGCCAAGATAAATTCTAGTAGATGTGTAGCAGACTTCAAGACACTTATACTGGCAAACAGAAACTGGTATATACCTTTGGCACAAAAAGATGAATTAGCCTGCACAAGCACTATGATAGTGCGTTCGGAGGCCGAAACGAGCTTAGATCACAATTTTGGCATGACAGAGCGAAGCGGTTTTGATCTCGAAAACATGCTGAGTATGCTCACCAAAATTTGTGCAATTCTGAGATTGCAACCGGAGGAGTGTCGACGGCACCCTAGAAGTGACAACCTCGTGTGATACCAATTGTTGGAGATAGATGTCTATGTAAGCATGCAAACAACATAAGGAAGAAGAGGAAGCTTGAAGCACAACACACAATATTGAATGTATTACTAGAGAATGTACAAAGATCAGTAGCCCATTAGCGCAATAGGTGTATATACAAGCCCGGGGAAAAAACCTCCTAAAGAGGGAAAAAGTGCCCCGATGGTCCTAGTGTGTTCACACACATCACTACCTAAATATATCAATAAACGTGATCCTTCAATCTAGGAGATATTCTCTCAAGTAAAGTCATCTTTTTTCCAACTAACAGACTCCACGAGTTTAGTGGTGGTTACAAATATTCTTCCAAGTCAAAATGACTTTTTGGTAAAAGATAAAAGCTTCCTAGCAATGGTTCCTATGGAGCTTCGATTAGTTGAAAATTAACTCTAGCAAAATGTGTAGGCTTGACATTTGCACCAACAATTAACAGGTTACCCTTAAGTCACTTGATGGGATGACCCCATATGAAGCATGGGATGGTAGAAGGCCATCAGTTGATCATTGTAGAATATTTGGATATGTTGCGTATGTGCAAGTTCCATCTCAAATCAGAGATAAGCTAGACCCTAACGTAGAGAAGTGCATCTTCATAGGGTATGATTTAATTCAGAAAGGATACAGGTTTTATAATCCATCCAACAAAGTATTTAGGGTTAGTAGAGATGTTGTGTTTGATGAAAATGATTCTAGGTTTGAAACTGAATGTAAGAAGGTGAAGTTGCCATATGACTTGGAGGAAGAATTTCCAAGCCTCACCAAGAAGGATGCAAGCACAATTGAAGACATCGAATCAGATGATGAGTACAACATTAACTTGGAAGAGTTCAAAGCATGGAAATCAAAGGGCAAGGCCAAGATGAAGAGGTTGGAGGACATGCCTGAATCATCCAACCAAGCCTTAAGGAGATTAGAAAGAGAGAGTAAGAAGCCAATCCGATATGGGTATGATACTTCATTAGTTACTAAGCATTCCATTTATCTTGCTAAGGAATCATCACCTGAAGAACCTTCTTCATATGAGAAGGAAGTACCAAGGCAGAATGGAAGGAAGTTATGGATGATGAGATAGAAGCACTCCAAGAGAATGTTACTTGGGAGCTAGTGCCCAGGAAGACATCAGTGAAGGTAATGGGTTCTAGATGGATTTATAAAATGAAATGGAACTTACATGGATCCATAAATAGGTATAAAGCTAGACTTGTGGCTAAAGGTTTTGCACAAACCAAGGAGTTGATTATGAAGAGACATTTTCAAGTGTGGCTAAAATGCCAACCATCAAAGTATTGGTAAGTGTAGCTGCATCTAGAAATTGGAATATGTATCAACTAGATGTGAAAAATGCTTTTTTCAATGGCTTGATTTCAGAGGAGGTTTACATTGCTCAAGCTCCTGGCTATGAAGACCCAAGCAAGGTAAATTAAGTGTGCAAATTGAACAAAGCTCTTTATGGTTTGAGGAAGGCTCCTAGGGCATGGAACCATAGGTTAAGAACCTATCTTCAAGACCAAGGACTCATGATGAGCAAGGCAGATTCTTCTCTATTTTTCAAGAGAAGTATTTAGAAATGATATACTTATGTGTATATATTTGTCACGTTTCCTCAATCACAATCTATCCCCAATTACAATCTTTCAATAACTCAAAAATAACACAGGAGAGAAGAACGCAAAGATTACTCAAGGTAAGAGAAAATCTGATGCAGAAGATTAGAAACAAATATAATGCAAAGAAGGAAGAATTCTGATATTATAGATGTGAATCAATGGTTACAATAGCTTTGGACAATAGCTTCTTGATGCAGCCTCTACCCCCGACCACCCCGGAGCTATCACAATCGCATTCACACTCGCACTCTCAATCATACTCTCACTCTCTCTCTCTCACTCTCAATCACAAGGTAATTCTTAGATTTTTGTGTGTCCCCTCTGTTGATGCCCAGGTCTCCCTATATCAGAGTTTGATCGCTACGATCGTAATGTGCTTTCTTTCTTTAGCGTACTTGTCAAAAAATGAGAAAAACACCAAAAAGACATATCCAAAAATATCCATAATTAGACATGGCGGCACATAAGCATCAGAATCACGGATTCGAGTAGAAGTAGATAAACCCTTGTTTTTTTTAAGTGTTGGGAAACGACACTTTTCAAAGCCCTGTAACTCAAAAATGATGAGAAATTAGCTTAAGCTGATGAGAGAGACTTTTATTCAATTTTGCGATCTGCACAATAGTGTTAGAGATGTTCGAGGTCCATATCCACCTCGAAATGCCACTTTTGAGCCCTGAAAGTTTTAAAATTCTAGAGAGAGACTAAAATCAAGGCATTTTCTTACAATGAACTAAATGTAGAACCCTAAATGAGGTACTTAAAACGTGATTTCCATACAGGCACTTTTATTCTCTTATACTTGCTCTATCTTTCTCTCATACAGAGTTTTCCTTAATTCTTTCATCTTCACCTTCAAAATTCCACTAGAAAGCATAATGTGAATAAGGTCTAGAGAGAGAATATGAAACTTGTCAACCCAAAATTTTTCCTACATACATAAAATGACCTAATTATTCATTCTAAGAATTACTCCCACAATGAAATTCAAAAAGTTTAAAACGAATTAGTTCAGTAGAAGAGAGGCCTATTACAATTCTTTCCCCCTTTAAGAACTCTTTCCTCAGAGTTGGAAACAAGGATAATGTTTTAGAAAATCGTCCATGTTCACCCAGCTCGAATCTTCTACTAGGTATGAGTGCCATTTCACTTAAATTTCTACTATAGATCTATTTCTAAGAGATCTTTCCTTTCAGTCTAATATTATTTCAGGTTGAAGCTCAAAAAAGCCATCATCTTTCAGCTTATAATTGTCCTGCAAAACATGCGAAACATTAAGTCTATGATCTTTCCATAGCAACAAGTTGGATCGGTGAGGATTAACTTTAAGAAATACCATATCATCAACTTGAAATTCCAGTGGCATTCTCTTTAAATCATAGAATTTCTTTTTTATTTTCTAAGCTTCCTTTATGTGTTTCTTAATTTTCCCAAGTTCTTCATCCATTTTATCAAGCATTTCTTTGAACACTTCTACTTTATTTGGAAAACCCAAAAACGAAGGTGGAGTCAAACAGTTATAACCGTACATAGCTTCGAACAGAGTCATTTTTATAGAAGCATGCCATGCACTATTGTATGAAAACTCAACCAAGGGTAAATATTCACTCCAATTATCCTCCTTTTCATTCACATACATATGCAACATATCTTCAACTACCTTGTTAACCCTCTGGGTTTCCCCATCAGTTTGTGGATGGAAAGTTGTACTCATATGAAGTTGAGTTCCAGATGATTCAAATGTTGCTCTCAAAAAGTTTGATGTAAATCTAGAATCTCTATCAGAAATTATGCTTTTAGGCATTCCATGCAATCGAAAAATTTCTGTTACAAAGATCCTTGCAACATTCAATGCCGTATCAGTCTTTTTCATAGGAACGAAATGTGCGATCTTGGTAAGCTGATCGACTACAATAAATATGGTATCATGCTTACTTCTGGTCATAGGTATCTTATTGATAAAGTCCATAGAACTAGATTGCCACTTCTGATTTAGAAGATCCAAAGGTTGAAGCATTCGATTCATTCTCTTATACTCAGATTTCACTTGTTGGCACTTCAAACATTTGCTTACATATTTTCTAATATCCCGCTTCATACATGGCCAAAAGTAAGAATACTTTGTTTTAACATAGGTCCTTGAATAACTTGGATGTGCAGAAAAAGGTGCATCATGACAATCATGGAATATTTTAACTTTTAATGGAGATTCAGAAGATATGCCCAATTGTTACAATACAATGTTCCATCCTCATGTATCGATCGCCTGTTTGCATTCAAAGAATTCAAAATAGGTGCATAAAAAGGATCCTCTTTTATCTCTTCTTGAATTTGATTGAGAAATCAAAATTTATTACAGAAACAAGATTACACAAAGGTCTCCGACTCAATGCATGAGCAACCTTATTTTCCTTACCAGCTAGATACTTAATGTCAAAATCATACTCACTTAATAGTTCAGTCCAACACTTTTGCCTGTTGTTAAGCAATGGTTGTGTGAAGATGTATTTTAGACTTTGATGATCTCTTTTGAATTCAAACTTAACATCTAACAATAGATGTCTCCAATGCCTAAGTGCATGCACAACAACAAGCATTTCTAAATCATGAGAAGGATAGTTAAGTTCCTGTTTTCTTAGTTTACTAGACTCATATGTGACCACCCTGCCATCCTGTGAAAGGACACATCCTATCTGACTACCACTTGCATCAGATGCAATCACAAAAGGCTTTCCCATCTCTAGTACTTTCAAATCAAAATTCTCAATGACTTTTTGTTTCAATTTTTCAAATGATTTTTGACAGGCATAGCTCCACACAAATCCTACATTCTTTTTACTCAATTCGGTGAGGGGAGTAGCTATCCTAGAGAAATCCTTAATATGTGCTCTTTAATATTGTGCCAACCCAAGAAAACTTCTAACATCCCTTACAGTCTTAGCAATCGGCCAAACTTTCGCAAAAAGCTATGCGATATAGTGTGCTTTCTTTCTTTAGCGTACCTATCAAAAATAGGAGAAAAACACCAAAAAGACATATCCAAAAATATCCATAACTAGACATGGCGACACGTGAGCATCAGAGACATTTAAAAACGGTGAGGAATTAGCTAAAGCTTATGAGAGACACTTTTATTCATTTTTGCAATCTGCACAATAGTGTTAGAGACATCCGAGGTCTATATCCACCTCCAAATTCCACTTTTGAGCCTTGCAAGTTTCAAAATTCTAGAGAGAGAGTAAAATCAAGGCATTTTCTTACAATGAACTAAATGTAGGACCCTGAACAAGGTACCTAAAACATGATCCACAAAAATTTCACACAGGCACTTTTATTCTCTCATAATTGCTCTACCTTTCTCTCATACAGAGTTTTCCTTGATTCTTCCATCTTCACCTTCGAAATTCCACTAGAAAACATGATGCGAATAAGGTCTAAAGAGAGAATATGAAACTTGTTAACCCAAAATTTTTCCTACATACATAAAATGACCTAATTATTTATTCTAAGCATTATCCCCACAATGAAATTTAAGAAGTTCAAAATGAATTATTTCACTAGAAAAGAGGCCTATTACAATGTTGATGACATCATACTTACAAGTACTAATGGCAATGGCATCAAAAAAATCAATAACCAAATGATGCACGAGATCAAAACCAATGACCTAGTGTTTCTGAATATTTTCTTGGACTTGAGTTAGTCTACACTCATTCTAGAAATTATATCACTCAAAGGAAATATGTGCAGAACATGTTGAAGAAGTTCCATGTGGAGAATGCAAAGGTATCTAGCACCCCTATAGAGGTAAATCATAAATTGAGTGCTCATGAAGGTGACTTGCTTGAAGACATTGTAGGATATCAAAGCATAGTTGGAAGTCTAAACTATGCAGCCTTAACAAGGATTGACATAGCTTATGGAGTAAGTTTTCTAAGAAATTCATGCATAAACCTAAAGCACCTCACTTGGAAGCTGCTAAAACAATTTTGAAGTATATCAAGGGTACTGAAAATCAAGGTCTTTACTTCCCATACACATTAGATTTGGACATTAAGCTATACTCTGATGCAGATTGGACAGGTTGTAAGGATGACAAAAGGACTCTAGATATCTTTCATTTGTAGGTGATAAGCCGATTTCATGGTCTTCTATGAAGCAACCAACCATTGCTCTATTTTTGACAAAGTCTAAATATAGGGGATTAGAAAGTGCTACACAAGAAGCAATTTGGATTAGATTTTTGTACTTAGATTTGGGACTACACTCCCACTCACCTATGATCTTTGGTCACAATACAAGTTCTTTGCATCTTGCAACGGATCCTATTTATCATGCAAGAACCAAGCATATAGAATTATATTATCACTATGTTAAAGAGAAGCTATTAAGCAAGGAGATTCAATTAGCATATGTATCTACAAACATGCAATGTGTATATTTGTTCAAAAAAGCACTTGATGGTACTAATCTTTTCAGGTTCAAAGATATGATTGGATTATAGGACATTCAAGAAGACTCATTAAGAAGTGCAAGCCAAGATGTTTGGCTTGAGGGGGAGCTGGTCGTGCAATATCCAAGCCTTCACATTTGGCTAGGCATGGAAAGTAATGTGTTCAACCACTTGATAAAGAATTTGAACCATTGCTTGTTATACTTGATCACTTACCACTTGTAAAAGGATAAACTCTTAAGAGAATCTTGTAACTCTATACATCTCGTGGAGTTAGGAGAGATAAGAACTAAAAATTTCATTTTGTAGAATCACTCCTAGTTTGCAGGAAGCACTTTTAGGTAGAGCCAAGTTTGAATTCAAATTCAAACTTGGAGGTAAATCACTTATAAAAGACTTGTAAAACTCACGGCCATAGTGCCTTCATTTTCTAAGCCTATTGTTGATCTTTTGTAGAAGCTAAGTGACTTACATCATAGCTCACTTAGACCACCATCATTGGGCATCGTTACAGTGCCAATGATCTTGTATAATCATGTGTTATAATACATATACTCCAATGATCATCTCTATCTACTTCTCTCCTATGAAAAATCTGAATAGTGAATTGTGCATGACCATATCTCAGTGATCTCTCAACAATTTTGCATGTTCTATAGCTTGTTGGAACTGGCTCAAATTCTATTTTGATTCTAACCAAATTTCAAAGCTTTTGTTGCAACCAAGTGGGAGAAATCTGCATCGAAGTGCTCTCTGGTTAATTACTATGCAATCCCTAAAAAGTTGAGGGTAAGGCTTGGAATGCTAAATTGATTTCTCAGTGCATAGTTTGTTATTTTTTATGATTCAACTTGTAATAATTAGTTATTTAAGCTAATTTGATTCCCCCAAAATGATTTTTATCAATTACTATTATATTGTGAACACTCAGCAAAAGATCCAACAGGTGTGAAGACCAATTAGCAAGTTTTGAGTGACTAGCTATTTGTAAAGTAATCCGTTTTGATTAAATTATTTGAAGAATCAACTACAAAGTACATAGGTACTTCTTTGGTGTCATTTGCAAGCTAAAAGGGCCTACAACACAACTCTGAGGTTTGATAGGGCAGGTACAAAGTAGGTCTTAGCAGTACAAACTCATTTTCTTGAGGTATCCACCCATCTCTTCCAACATGAACGAGAATATTAAAATGATTATTGCAGAAGGATGACGCTTGTCTACTTGCATAGTAATTGATTACAGAAGTTTTTGAATACTATATTATACCTATCTTATGTCTACATATGTGTAAGTATCACCTTTTCAAAGTCATGAAGATCAAAGCTATATTCTCTCTATTGGTTGAACTCTTTGCAATTCAGTTTGATTTATGATCACTTTGATTTTTCATGGATATGTTTGGTAGATTGCTTAATTGAAACATGTTATTGGAGCTGCAGCTTGGATTTTTTAGCCTGCATGATAATGCAAGGTTAATGATCATGCATCATGTAGCCTTCATGACAATGAAAGGTTAATGATCATGCATCATGGAGCCTGCATGATAATGCAAGGTTAATGATCATGCATCATGCAAAAGACTCACATGTTGGGGTGTCGATCCGCATCTGACAAAGCTAAGGGTCTTTTTGATAGGATTGTTGAAGTCCTTTTATATCTAAACTCACGAGGTCCTATCAGTGGGGGACATACAAATTCTATCCTCTTGAACTTTCCTACCTTTCATTTCTAGGGAAGCGATTTCATAGATGAGAGATGTGCTTTTTCCATTGATCATGTTCATACAGATCATGTGATGGCCCAGCCTTTGATTATGCAAAATTGAAATGAAATTTACTTATGGTAGTAAACATTGTGTTCTTATGCAAAGAATAGTCTTACAACATATATACATGGTCGATGAGATTTTGAACATGCGATATGCCACATTGCATTCACCAGATGGTAAGAGATGGGGCTAAATCATAAATACTCTATAGGTGGGAAGAAAAGCAAGGTTAATCACCTAGTACCTAGCTAAAACATTGGCGACTGTTTTTGTGTGTTCCATCTATGTTGAATTTTTGAGGGTCTTAAATTTCATATGTTCCATGACCATGACCAAAATTCCTATATCATCCCTTTATATTACAAGCAAGAACATTCTATTGCGAGAGAACGTCTACAGATTCAGAACTTATGAGTTAAGGAATCATGGGCACCGATACATATTGCTTAGTAGTTAAGATTGACGGAGATTTTTCAGTATGCAGAGATTTGGATGGAGAATGACTTACGTTTTCGTAATGATTTAGAAAGATCATTATGTAGATCGATATACACTATAGTAATAATAGAGTATCATCTAAATAGAAGCGTCCATAGTTATACATCAACAAATTAAAGTGATATTGAACATTATCAAGGATTTTATATGATACTAAAGAACTCATTACGTTTGACTTAATGATTACATTTGACTTAATCTATATGAGGGACATTTACTCAAGGGTTCAAATTGGAAGATTTCCACTAGTTGTAGATATAACGGATTATTAGGAATAATGTATTCTTCCGCAATTGCAGGAATCTCTTGTATTTCCTATGTTAATGTTTTGCTTGAAATATCTATCTTAAATTTATTCATGATTCATGTAACGTTGAATATGTATTGTTATACATAGAAGCGTTGTTATTTATTTTTTTTCGAAGATGTATTCTTGTATATAGAAGGGTTGTTATTTATTTCTTTTAGAACTATGTTTCGTGACTCGACACATGAATCTTAACTCTTATTCAAATCATTAAATTGAGTTCTATGAAGGCTATATTTTACTATGAGGCTCATGATCGTGCCAAGATCAGATATTTTGTAGGAAATTCATAGTGATGTTGAGACTGAGATTTGATGAAAAGATGAAGATGTGGAGATCGAGATTGAGAAGAAAATACTTTGTGCAAATGCTTATGTATCACCATTGGATGGCATCAGGGAGAATGACCTATTATGATTGAAATTGAGATTACGATGACGAATGTGTAATCATATGATTCCTATTGAGATTGAGATTGTGAGTGAGAGTGTGATTGAGAGTGTGTGTGAATGAGATTGTGATAGCTCAAGGCTGGTTGGGAGGTCCAGGCTTTGTCAAGTATCTATTTTCGAAAGCCAATGTATTGAGAAGGAAGAGCCTTCATCGAGAAGCGATTGATGTATTTAGAATCTAACATCAGAAGATTCACAAGATAAGATCTCTATCTTAATATATACATATATTTTGAGTTAAACATTGGATCTGATTTATTCGTTTAACGCTAATATTTGCATATGTCTTTTGTATGTCCGAATGTTGATCTTTACGGATTTGATGAGGAATGCTACATGAAGTGATTCTCAGGAAACCATTTATAGCAGAAATGGGGATGGAAATGAAAGCTATGAATGATGAGTTAGCATATGCAAGAATTCATTATAAATCTTGAATGGGCTTCTTGCAAGGAATGATAGTCTGCCCCAATAATTCAAGAAAAATCTATGAAGAAATCCCATTGAATCTTACAAACATGTGTGAAGATTCACCCGAGAGAATTTAGGGCCTACTATGATCAAAATTTCTATTAGATTCCTCTATTGAGAGAGACAATAGTAGAAAATGGATTGATCTCTCACCTAATGATGTATTAAGCTTTGAGAACTTTAAAGTTTTCAACCCTACTTCTAGTTTACAATTTACTAAACAAGAAAAGCTAAAAACTAAATTTAGAAAAAGAAATGAAAAATATTTCAAAGACTTTGGATTAATTTCGTCTGAAGAAAATATTGAATATATGATTGAGATTTCCAAAAGTTCCACTTTGATAGAAGAACTTGAGAATGCTCTTCAAGAAGATTTCGAATCAAAATTTATCATTCTTGACCCTATTAACGAATATCAATTGATTGCGAATTTCTTAGTAGAACATGAAGTCTATATTCATACTAAATATTAAACAGTTAAAAAGAAAAATAAACCCATAGCCCATCCATGACCTAAAAGAGTTATGATGTAATTAGATGAGTTTTTGCAAATCCTATTCTTCAAGATTGATCTAAGATAGGACATACATTTACTAATATATAAATTTTGGGGAAGAGTCTCTTTCAGAATGCAAAAAAGATCAATTTAGAAAGATGATCATGCATCATGGAAAGGCATTTTCCTTATTTCCAGATGAAATAGGATGCACTAATTACAAGCTTGTAGCACTCGTGATCATATTTACCATACCACATATTCCATGGAATCTTTGATCGATAGGTATCCCAAAGGCTCATTTACCTGAGCTGATGAGATTGTTAAAGCAAAAGATTTCCATTATAATTTTAGAACCATCATGTGCACCATATTCTAACTGATGGGTCATGAAACCTAAAAAGAATAGGAAGCTATGCTTCATACAAGAATTGCAACCTGTTAACAAAGTCACTATTAGAAATGGAGGAACAGGTCGCATTGTAGATGCGTTTGCAGGGCATTTTTGGGACACTCTATCTAATCAATGGATGACCTATACTCAAGTTATGACTAGTTTCAATTATCCATTGAAAGTAGAGATATAAACACAATGAAGAATCCTTTGGGTCAAGTAAATATGTGTGCTTTAGCACAAGGAGAAAAAAATTACATGGCACACATGATGAACGCCATGAACCTCATCTTACATGAATTCATTCCCAAAGTGACTATTCTTTTTTATTGATGACATTCCGATAAAATGATGCATGGAAAGGGAAAAGCATACGACTTTAGGTTGATCTGAATGTACGAGGTTTGTGTCTGACACATTTTTTATTATGAAAGAATCTTTGAGAGATTCGAGGAGGTTGGATAGTCTTTCTCTATAGAGAAATATACTTTTTGTTTCAACGAAGTTTTGATTCTTGGATATCTATGTGGACATTATGGTCGTAGACAATATACATAGAAAGTTGATGCCATTAGTAGGATTTTAGAGGTGAGTCACAATATTAGTGGGATGAGGAGATTCTGAGGAGCTTATGTGTTCTATGTGATCTGGATCCCTCACTTTGATCAAGTTGGAAATCCATTATATGATCTGTTACAAAAGAAAAAGAAATTCTTCTGGATAGAAACTCTGAGAAGACTAAAGTGATTGCTCATCAATGCCCCAATCTTAAAAAGAATTGATTACTCAAAAAATAAACATGTAATACTAACCATGGATACTAGTCGTATTGGTATAGGCTGGGTCATTTGTTAGTATGAGGACAAGGGGCAAAGATATCAAATTTCCTTTGTTCCCAAAGTTTTTCATAATAGAGAGGCAAATTATCCCTAGATTAAAAGAGAATTATGGGGACTAGTCCATGCCCTGAAAACACATAAAGAAAACTTCATTAGAGCTAATGTGATCATTGAAACTGATTGTCTTCCATTAATAGGAATGATTGCCGGTTGTTCATCTCTTGACATTGGGATGTTAAGGTGGATCACATTTATCAAGTTTATTAATCCACCCTTTGTTCATATTGTTGGAAAGCATAATACCATTGTTGATATGCTATCATGAGAAAAATTTGATGATGATCAAGAAACAACAGATCGAGGAATAAACTTGATTAGTTATTATCCATCTACATTTATGTATGAGCAATTTAGAGATGAAGAATATGACGGAGAATGGAAATATATAGGTTATTATCTGAGTACATTTCAGCCTATCCTAAGTTGGTCGGCAAATCAATTATGAAACATAAGAGAGAAGTCTTTTAACTTTTTTCTTAAAGACGGATATCTTTGGCGACATGCTTAAGGGAAGGTGAAAAGCCCACAAAGAGTATTAGGATTAGGAATTCTACAAGTGCAAGTTATGAGAGATATGCATGAAATCCTATGGGATGGTCATAAGGGTTTCATAACAATGTATGAAAAAATTCAAGAAAGTTATGGTCATCAAGGATGTATGTAACTACAAAAGCTTTTTTGAGAGCTCATGCCACATGCAACTTACATTCCTCACTCAAACATAGAGATCCCTTACATCGGACTTACCCACCTTGTATTCATTATAAGTGGGTAGTCAAGCTTTTGACTATGCCTAAAAGAAATAATCACCTGTGATAAATAGTATTTTCACATGAAGATTAGAAATCACATAGAAGGTCATTCTTGATGCTCTAGTACATTACTTTCAATGCACCTTCCACATTACTCTGAGGCAAACATTATTGAATGTGAATCAGCCATTGTAATAATCTTGAGTTTGAGCTCAAACCACTATTATTCAATACAAACAGAGAACTATTATAGATGTACATGCATTTAATGACTTTTTTTTTCTGTTTTCTTTTTCCTTGGCTTATGCCTCTTTGTCCATAGAAACATGCTCTAAGAAATTTTTGGGCATATGAAGCATAAGAACTACAAGGCTCTACAATATACTCTCTTAGTCGTAGTGAGCAAGGGGATTTCTATCCATTTCTAGAAAGAACTTGAATGTGAAACACTTTTTCAAGAATCCCTTTGTGTGTGTGTGTGTGTTTTGTATGTATGTGTGTGAGTATTTGTGTCTATCTACGTATGTTCATATTTAAATATATCGATGTACTTATGTATGTGTGTATGTATCTATGCATCTATGTACTTATGTATGTACGTAACTATATATGAATTTATGTATGTATATACATACATATATGTGTTTGTATGAATGTATATACTTGACTATGTATGTGTGTTGGTATGTATGCATAAGTGTGTGTATGTATACGTGTATGTATACATCCATGTATATATACATGTATGTATGTATGTATGTGTGTATGTATGTACACACATGCACTTAAGCATTAGAGCCATCTAGTGTTAGAGGTAAATTTTGAATTGAAAACAGACCATCATAGTCTAAAATATATCTTCACGCAACAACAAAAGGGAAAAGTGTTGGATCAAATAATAAAGCTAGTATGATTTTCAAATTAAGTATTGGGCTAGTAAGAAGATAAGGTCCTTGACGCATTGAGTGACAGACCTTATGCAATCTCCTTTCCGTGACAAATGCTAAGTTTCTCAATCAAATTCAAGAAGAAGTCAAAGAGGATTCTTTTTATGCACCTATTTTAAGTTTTTTTTCATACAAAGAGGGAATTGATGTATCAAGACAAATTTCATTTGCAGAATGTTTTATACATATCTTTTAAGTCTCCATTTAAAGTTAAACTATTGCATGATTTTCATGATGCACCTCTTTTTGCACATCTAGGTTATTCAAGGACCTATGTTAAAACAAAATGTTCTTAATTTTGGCCATGTATGAATCAGAATATTAGAAAATATGTTAGCGAATGTTTAAAGTGTAAAAAAGTGAAACTAGAGTTTAAGAGAAGGTTTGGAATGCTTCAGCCTTTGGATGTTCCAAATCTCAAGTGGGTGTTTCTCCCTATGGACTTTATCACTAAATTGCCAATGACCAAAAGTAACCATGATACCATATTTGTGGTAGTTGATCGACTTGCCAAGATGGCATATTTCTTCCTTATGAAAAAGACTAATACTACCTTGAATCTTGTAAGACTATTTGTGAAAGAATTATTTGTTGATATATTTAGGTAGTGATATGTGTGAACACTATAGGGCTATGGAGGCACGTTTTTCCCTTTTTAAAGAGGTTCTTTCCCTAGCTTTGTATATACCCCTATTGCCCTATGAGCTACTTATCTTTGTACATTCTAGCGGTAATACATTCAGTATTGTGTGTTTTGCTCCAAACTTCTTCTTCTTACTTGTGTTGTTCATGTGCTTCCGCAGCCGTCTAACTCTAACAATTGGTATCAGAGGAGGTTGTCGCTTCATCTAAGGCATTGTCTAGACCTCTCCGATTGTGGTCTCTGAATCACATGAAATTTGGTAAGCATACTTACG
This sequence comes from Ceratopteris richardii, assembly GCA_020310875.1. NCBI lineage: Eukaryota > Viridiplantae > Streptophyta > Polypodiopsida > Polypodiales > Pteridaceae > Ceratopteris > Ceratopteris richardii. The sequence goes on from CM035443.1 coordinate 67,699,792, forward strand.
GTGTTTCAGTGATCAAAACAGCTTCATTATGTGGTGCAAAAATACCAATCTGAGCTAGTTTTGGCCTTCGAATGCACTATCATAGTGCTTCTGCAGGCTATTTCATCTTTTTGTGCCAAAGGTATATATGAGTTTTGGTTTGCCAGTATAAACATCTCAAAGTTTGCTATAGGTTTAGAAGAATTTTTTTGGCAGTTCTATTCAACTTTTGGAGATAGAATCAATTTGTCCAGGCTCAAAGTAGTGACGTATTCCATAGGTTGGCTCTTGAGGATAAGTTGGATAGTACCAACTACCCATTGTGGGTTTATATGATGCATCACGTATTGGTCACAAAAGAACTATGGAATATTGTGTAGGCTATTAGAAGACGTCCTATTACATCTACAAATATAGGTATTGCAAATACAGGTGCTAGAGCTCATGGAGATGGTGTCGAAGATGATGATATTCTATAGATTTCGGTTTGTACTGCTCTTTCTATTGCACCTACTGTAGAGCAAATTGGTTGGGATGGCAGAGATGCTCAGACATATGCATTGATAGCATTCTCTATCAAACTTGCCATATTCCTCACATTCACTCTTGCAAAACTGCTAAGGATGCTCAAGATACACTTACGACATTGTACCAGACTAGGAATGAGGCTTGTGTTGGTTACCTCTGAAAACAATTGGAGTGTGACCACATGAATGAAGGTGATTCTATGGAAAGTTTTCTCACAAAGATCAAGGATTTGAAAGAACAATTGATTTCTGCGTATGAAGTTATACCAGATAGCTCACTTGTGAAAAATGTTTTGAATGGTCTTCCTGACTCATATCAGAGTTTTACTTCTACTTTCTGTTTGATGATGAAAGGCAATCCAAATGCCTTGTCATTTGAGGAGTTTGTCTCAGTTCTGTTGCAAGAAGATCAATCTAGGCAGAACATGTTTATTATGTTTTTTGCAGATCAAGCTCTCCTCACTAGCTAGAAGGGCAAAGAAAAATGGAGCTCGTTTATTAGTAAGTAGGAATCTGCGAATGCTACACATTCAAAGAAGGAAGAGAAAGATGAGAAGAAATAAAAAAAGCAGAAATTGTTTTGCAAATACTATAAAGAAAATGATAATGTGATTAAGAGCTGTCCAAAATTGGCCTGCTAAAGAGGAAAAGAAGAAAGAGGCCATAACGGTTGTTGTAGAGGTCTCTACACTGAAAACAGAGCCTGCCAATCTTGTGTAGGAAGAACAATCAGCATTTACTAGTGTTTGCAATTTTGGCCCATCTTCTCATGAGCAGTGCATGTCTACAAAGACTCATATGTTTGTTCTCTTCACTTGTATTGTAATTTGTTCTCTTCACTCGAGCCTACCCCTACAGGGAATACTATTACATGCACCAGCAACTGCTTCTATCCTGTTATGGGAGTTGGTAAGATCATTTTGACTAGTGCTGATAGAAATTCTTTCACTTTATCAGATGCTTTGTTTGTGTTAGGGATCAAGAAAACTCTGTTATCAATTTCTACATCAGCCAAGAATGGCTTGGTTGTGAAATTTATTGATGCCAGATGTATAGTTTATGATCTGTCAAATGACAATGTCAATATTACTTTTGACATTTTAATTTTTGTGGTGGGTAATATAAGCTCATAGACTATGAAAGATCTTTAAATGATTTGGCATGTTGAGTACATGATTCTTAGGCTATGTCACATGCAAAGCTTTGGCATGCATGCTTTGGTCATTTGGATTTTGCTAGTTTGCTACGCCTATAGAAATCTAAAATGATGTCCTCTTTGCCCAAACTTGAGGCACCCGCTAAACATGTATGTGAAGGCTCTATTTTGCGCAAAATGCAACGTTCTTCCTTTCCAGAAGATGGTTCAGTTAGGGCTACTCAGAAATTGCTACAACGCAGACATCTTCTTTTGTGAACTATCTTTACTTCATGACTCTCATCGATGATTTTTCTAGGCATGCCTGGGTATATCTATTGAAGGCAAAGTTGAAGTGTTTTTGTGCTTCAAACGGTTTCCCATTTTGGCTGAAAATCTGTGAGCATGTAAAATGGGCACCCTTCATTCTGATCGAGGGGGGAAATATATGTCTTCTGACTTTAATGCATTTCTAGCTGAACGTGGGATAAAACTTTATTGTTCAATGCCATATACACATCAATAGAAAGGAGTTGCTAAATGAAAGAACAGGTCACCCATGGATATGGAGAGGTGTATGGTCCAGACTTAGGCTTTTCCATATACTTCTTGGCTTGAGGCTGTCATGTGTGTTGCATATGTACTTAACAGGTGTCCCACTAAAGTGCTACAGTCTATCACTGCATATGAGGCTTGGCATGGTCACAAGAGATTTGTTGGTCATCTATGTGTTTTCGGTTGTTTTGCATATGCATTAATGCCTGAACAACATCATCAAAGATTGGATGATAAAGTAGTAAAATGTATTTCTACTGGGTATAATTCAGAAACTAAAGGTTATTGTCTCTATCATCCATAAACAAAATGCATTCTGGTTAACCGTGATCTTGTTTTTATGGAAGATGCTATTCAGTCATTGCTTTCATGTACTAAGGAGACATTTGTTAGCTCCAAAGACATGTATAATACTTTGCTGCCTCTTTTTATAGGTGGACAATCTAGTGCTAGTCCTAATGAGGCAACTTTGCAACCTCTATGAGTTTCATATAATGATGTAGATTATTCCATTTCTCATGCAAATTTACATGATGCACTTGTTGATGAAAGATTTGGTATGAAGCACGCAAAAACTATGCCAAAATGGCTCGCGCAGACCTTACGTGACAACAAATTAGATGCACCTTTGTCATATCGTACTTGGTCAGGCTCTCATAGTGCCTCTTTTGCATCAGATTCATATACTATCGCTGCCTCTACTCTCTTTGATGAGACTGAACCTGTTTCATTTGATGAAGCATAAAATTCTCAACATTGGATGGATGCAATGCAATCTAAATATGAGGCTGTCATGAAAAATGATACCTGGTCTTTATGTGACTTGCCTCTTGTCAAGAAGGCCATTGGCACTAAGTGGGTATATAAGTTGAACCCTAAACCTAATGGAACAGTTGATAGGTATAAGGCTAGGCTTATTGCAAAAGGGTTATGCACACAAAAGAGGCATTGATTCTGATGAAACCTTTGCTCCTACTTGCGCGAATGACTACTGTTCATAACATCTGTGCACTTGAAGCTCATGATGGTTGGAATGCACATCACTTGGACATTAAAACAACATTATTGAATGGTGACTTGCATGAAGATGTGTATGTTTTTCAGCCCCGTGGCTTTGTGAAGAAAGGGCATGAAAACCAGGTGTGCAAGTTAAAGCAAGCATTATATGGTTTAAAGCAAGCACCACATACTTGGGATGAAAAGATATATGGCTATCTGATTGCACATGGTTTTGAGAAGAGTCCAACTGAAAGCATCTTATGTGTTAAGCGTGCTAATGATGTGCTTTTGATCATTGTGGTATATGTTGATGACATGCTGCTCACTGGTCCTCATGACACACATATTTGATGATTTTACGGTTGAGTTGCATGCCTCATCCGAGAGGTTTGATTTGGGGCATTTGCATCACTATTTGGGCATTCAGTTTATGCAAGTTGATGGTGGAATGGCTTTGTGTCAAACAAAATATATTGACACATTATTGTAGCGTTTTCATCTTGAAAAAAGTAAGCCTATTGCCATTCCTATGGAGACAGGTTTACGATTGAGTCTTCATGATCATGGAGATGCATTTGATGCTATTCTCTATTAGCAAGCTGTTGGATGCTTGATTTACCTATGCATTACTCGGCCAGATATTCAGTTTGCTTTCTCACTGATGAGCAGGTCTATGCATTGCCCAGGTGTCAAGCATTGGTAGGCCGTTACGCACATCTTCGCTACTTGAGTGGTACCTGGCTACTTTGATTGTTTTATCCCTAGGGGATCACTACCACTAGATTTCCATTCTTCTCTGACAATGATTGGGATGGTTTGTATGACACTCGTGTGTCCACCAGTGGCTTTTGCTCCATGCTTGGTAGCTCATGTATATCTTGGTTGAGGAAGAAGCAGCCTACTGTGGCCACTTCGAGTTGTGAGGCTGAGTATAGGGCACCTTTCACAGTGAATGTCAAGTGCGTGTGGCTAAGATGCCTTATGGATAATTTCGGTGTTGGTCAGTCTTCTGCAATCACCGTCTTCATTGACAGTCAGAGTGAATTGGTAGTTGGAAGGAACCCTATGTTCCATGCTCGCACTAAGAACATTGAGGTGCATTGTCACTATGTCAGGGAGAGGCTCTCTACTGGGGAGATCAGCTTGGCATATGTGCCCACATAGGAGAACATTGCAGACCTTTTTACGAAGGCTCTGCCGAGGGAGAAGTTTGAAGCTTTTCGGAGAGCTTTGGGCTTACATCCTTTTGTGGATTGATCCCACATAGCTTGGTAATTCCTTATACATGAGTGCCAGCTCCTTGTTCACCGCATCACTCCCAGGGGGGCTTTGTTGATATATTTAGGTAGTGATGCCTGTGAGCACTCTAGGACCGTCCGAGCACTTTTTTCCCTCTTTAAGAGGTTTTTTCCCCCCTCTCTTGTATATATGCTTATTGCCCTAACGGGCTACTTACTTTTGTACATTCTAGTGGTAATACATTCACTATTGTGTGTTGTGCTCCAAGCTTCTTCTTCTTCCTTGTGTTGCTTGTGTGCTTTAGCAAACGTTCAACTCCAACAATTTTCTAATTGCATGTAGTGCCTAAAAGCATAATTTCTCATAAAGACTCTTTGTTTACATCAAATCTTTCGAGATCTAGGACTTGAAGAAAACCACTTGAATTTCAAATAGATGAAATGGTATTTCTTAAAGTCAACCCTGACTTACCTAAATTGCTTCTAGGGAAAGATCATAGACTTTCTCCTCGATATGCAGGTCCTTTTAAAGTTTTGGAAAAGATTGGATCACTTCCTTATTTGCTAGATTTACATGAATATTTTAATGTGCATCCTATATTTCATATTAGCTTAAATGATATGCGCCTAAAGTTGCTCATGTTTTCTAGGACAACTATACGCTGAAAGATGATGCTCTTTTGAGCTTCAACATGTAATAGTATTAGATAGGAGTGAGAGATTACTTACAAATAGATATAAAGCAGAGATTTTGATGAAGCAACACACATATCCTATGGAAGATGGGACTTGGGTGAACTTAGATGATTTTCGAGCACATTATCCTTCTTTCCAACTATAAGCATATAGTTCCTTGAAGGAGGGGCAGGGGGGGAGATTCATAAGCTTTTGGATAGTGAAATAATTCATTCCAAACTTTTTGAATTACATTATGGGGATAATGCTTAGAATAAACAATTAGGTCATTTTATGCATGTTACAAAAAATTTGAGATGACAAGTTTCATATTCTCTCTCTAGACTTTATTTCCATCGTGTTTCTTGGTTGAAAATTGAACATGAACATGAAATAATTAGAAGAACTTATGTAAGAGATAAAGTTAGAGCTTGCATAAGAGATAAAAGTTTTCATGTGAATTTTTTGTGAATCATGTTCTAAGTACCTCATTTAGGACTTCACATTTAGTTCATTGTAGAAATATTCCTTTATTATATTCTCTCTAAAATTTCTAAACTTGAAGAGCTCAAAAGTGCTATTTGGAGGTGGACTTGGACTTAGGTCATCTCTAACACTTGTGTAGATCAAAAAATTGAATAAATATGTCTCTAACAAGCTTATGGTGATTCCTCACTATTTTTTACTTAAAGGGCTTGGAAAAATGCGATTTTTTAGGAATTATAAAAATAAAATAAAAAAGGGAGGGGTTCTCTATTTCTATTCTAATCAATGATTTTAAAGCATACGTGTTGTTATGCCTAATTAGGGATGTCTTTGGATATGTCTTTTTGGTGCTTTTCTTCTATTTTTGGACAAGTAATGCTAAAGAAAGCACTACTACAAGCACATGCTTTTTTGTGAAATTTCTACAAAGAATGGGCTTTTATAAATTTTGTAGTTCGCACACTTCTTTTGTCGAGGATCAACTCTATTATTAAAAGACATGCGCATTGAAGAGGACGAGGCCAAAAAATCAAAGAATTATGTTGTGATTGAGAGTGATAGTGAGAGTGAGAGTGAGAGTGAGAGTGCAAGTGTGAATGAGATTGTTGTAGCTCAGGGGTGGTGGGGAGGTATAAGCTTCATCAAGAAGCTCTTTTCCAAAGCAATTGTATTGATTTATTCACACCTATAATATCAAAATTTATCTCTCTTTGATTCATATCTTGTCTATTCTTCTATGCCGAACTTTCCCTTACCTTGTGCAAGTTCAATTTTTCTCTCTTCCACTATCCTTGAATGAGCGGAAGCTTGTGATTGAGGATAGATTGTGATTGAGGAAATGCCACGAAAGAGTTAAATGGACTCTTTCACTTGAACTATATATCATAGACAAGTTATTATTCTCTAAATTTGGTGAAGTACTATCATAATTACCCTCATTACTTTCGTAGCCATGGTTTCCTCCTCTGAAAAAAATCTCTTGCATAATGCCTCAAATTTCCACAATCAAAGAATTCTCCCCTGGATGCATGTCTTCCTTGTAATCTTCCTCCTCTACCTCTAGGTTTGACTCTTCCTCTTGATCCATGGCATTAGTTGGAGCCTTCTCAATTGCTTTTGCTTGCGTTTCAGCTTCCTTTTCCTCAACCTTGGGATTAAAAGGCTAGTTTATTGAAATTTGTTTATCAATTTGACATTTCAATGGATATGTCTTAAATTTTGAAATGATTTGTATATTCAGAGATAGATCAATTTTTCATAACTTTATTTCATAAGACAAACTCTATATTCAAGTTGGATGTGTTGGGATTTTTCTCAAGAATGCAAATTTTCATATCTATTTTACATGAATTTCATAGAACTAATGCATAATAGCATGATTATTCACATATTTAATTTTTAAGGATAAAATTTAATGTATCAGGTTCATTAATTAGTGTTCTATTATCTCTAGCATAATTCACTAATGAACTACATATATAAGTTATGATTATGCCAATTATCCTCAATAGGAGATCCAGTTTGGATAATTTTATAATTGAATTTCAGTAAAGTATCCTAGAATTCGGTATTAAGAAACTCACAAAAAAAATGTGTAGGTGTAGTAGATAAGATAATTGATGTTTTATGGTGCCTATAGCCCAAATATAATTCTAGGAATTGAGAGGTTCTCCTATCAGTGTAACCTATCTATGCGTTTCTAGATTGAGCATGCATTTGACAATGGTTTGGAAAGAAGGTTATGTCTAATTCTGTTAGTCTAGGGATACCTAGGTGGAGTAAAAGCATAAATATTTACTACTTACGTTTTTTGTTTCATTCGTAGTCTAGTTTGACACTTCATAATAGAAGAACCCATAACTGTATTAGGGAAGGAGAGCTTGAGCAACCATATACAAAGAAGATTTTAGCTCTTAAGGCTAAATTGATTAAAGTTATTCTAGATCTCATTCATAAATAAGATGTGCCTCTTGTATTTTCTTTATCATAGATGGAGGTAACTTTAAATGAACCACATATAACTCAACGACGTATGCTAAATCCCATTTCTGATCCCAATTTCAAATGATAAGGAAAATATTTGAAACCATTAGAGTATCAAGGGAATGTTGATGCAAAATTTAGGGATACCATAGAAGAATGGATTGGCGAATGGAAGCAATGCTTCTATTTGTGCAATATAATCGATGAATGTCAAAACTATTCAATAGGATACATCTAGATAGATGATGATGAAAGATTGAAGATGAAAGACTAGAACTAACCAAAATGGTAGAACTCAAAGATATGTTATTTGATAACTTCATCGGACATGATGAGAGTATCCAGGAATCCAACATTTGGTTCTTCCAATAGGAGCGACAACTAAGAATGCGGGAGTGTGTAGAGAGATATAAGGAGTTCGTTTTGGAGTGGTAGATATTGTACGATATTTACTAAAGGCTCATTAATTTGTGTTATGAATTTTTGAACTTGTTCATTTAATAGTGCACAAATAGTGCTATCATACATTAGAACACGCTATGGAGTAAATTTTGTATTAGAAGATGGAAGATGTCCATGACTATACTCAAGCATAACAAAAATGCATAGAATGAAATACAAAAGAAATCTTCTTGTTTTGTTCTTGTGCCTAATCAGAAGTAAATGTACTACAATATTTCATGAGTTGTTAATATAAACCATTTGAGTGGTTCTATCAAAGTTCTAGTTTGATTGCTTGGTACAGAAGGAAATCGCAATAAGAAAGTGTCTTATGTGATTCATGGATGGAATGACGGTCAAGGAGGAACCATCATCTTCATATCTTAAGTACGAGGGATACAGGAACTCATAGAATAACCATCATATATTAAGTATAATGGATATCAAGAAGATAACCACAGTCTTGTTCCCAATACCCCAAAAAGTCTATCGTTCTAAAGACAATAAGTTAGTATTAATGAAGTGCTAAACTAATAACGATCCTATGAAAGGGATTTTTTACATTGGATTTAGCCATAATATAACAAGTTCTTTACTTTACAATAAACGCAAAGTAATTATAATCCCATTTGATTATACCAATAAATATGAATTAATAGATTGAAAAGGATATGAGACTTACGACAAACAAGTCATTGGATCACAACTACATATTAGGTTCATACTCATGCTACCAATACCCACGATCATTTGATATCACAACAATTTCATCACTCTGATTGACATTTAGAAAAAGTAAAACTTTCTTATAGATTGGTGATCTCTAAAAACTCTTAGTAATATTATGCATGTGTTTCACTAATTTGATTAATCTGTCTCTTTTCTACTTGCAGGTTGAAGAAGATAGAGACATGAACTGATAGAAAACGTTTGATGGAATTAGGTGACACTATCTTTAGATTTACTTTTGCACAAAAACAAGAAAAAGCTTTCAAAAAGCATGATGAAGAAATGTAGGACTACGAAATTGATGAAGAACTCTTAGATGTAGATGAGGAGGAAGAAGAATGACAAATCAGGTGAAACACTTCGACTCTAATTTCTTTTCTTTTATCAATGTAAGTAAATATGCATTGCATTTGATGAATGTATTGGAATTTGTACAAAATTAAGAGAATTAGATAGTGAAATGATATCATACCCCTATTATGGTTATGTGTGAAGCATGAAAGACCAGAGACTATATGATTAGGATTAGATAGTAGACTAGAGCTTTCCAAAGTGAAGACCTTGGGATGCTATGCCAAATCTTAAACTAAGTGCATGTATATGCTAATATATTTGAAAACATGGTGAGTAGGATTTTTTGGATCCTACTTTTTATTCCTTTTGAGATCCTACCTTGAGACATATTATTATTCAGGCAAGCCATCATACTCAAGCCAGGTATATATGTACATGTATGTATCATCAGTGCATTAGGATGGGCTAGTAGGTCGGTGGAGCTACCCTGGTGGGGTAATTAGGGCCACAAGTCCATACTAGTTTCATAATATGGGCTGACCTATATGTTTTCATGTGCCTATATGGGTTGATAGGTGGGTGAAGTTACTCTAGCTGGGTCGACAAACAATTGGGATAAACTTGGCCAGATGGACAGGTCCATGAGTCACAACCCATTTCAAGATAGGCCAACCTGTGTAAATAAATAAATAAATAAAACAAAAGATAAAGGTCTAGGTTTGGATGAAGTGCAAAAGAGAATTAAAAATAAACTAAAACTTAAAGAGAGATTTGATGGAGAGTTTGGGTGGTAAGAGATAAGTAGGGGAAATAAAATATAAACTATGAAGCTTATGATTCATTCATGTGATTTCGTATCTAACTATAAAGATTGAAACATAATAGAATGAGTATCAAACTTGCATCTACTTTATTCGATGAGTTTGTACTATTTTGTAAATTTGCATGAGATATACATATATTTAATCCTAAATTTTAAAATGATTAGAATCTACCTCTGATTATTTGATACTCATGCATGTTTCCCAATTTTATTTCTAGGTTGGCCCATCGGGATGATGTGCAAGTTTAGTGCGTGTAGATGTCTGAAGGATTTCATCACTCTAACTAACATTCAAAACTAATAAATTTTTCTTATAGATTGGTGATATCTAAAAACTCTTAAAACTAGTATCCATGCGTTTCACTCATTTGATTAATCTCTCTCTTTTGTAGCGATAGGTTGAAGAAGATGGAGATGCACACTGATCAGAAACCTCAATTTGAATTTTTCCTTTGCACCTTCCACTTAGTGTTCATTTCCACTTTCATTTGACCTCTTCATTTTAATGAACATGTGAATGTGCATATAAATGTTTCTTTATTTAAGTGGATGCATTTATGTATATGAGTATCTCTGACTTTTCATGTGTGTAAGTGTGTATGTAGTCATATGTGTATACGTGTAACCAAATATATATCACCAAATATGTTTATATGTGTGGTCATGTGAATGATACTTGAGTGTATGTACATGCTTATATGGCAGTGTGGCTAAATGTGTATGTATAAGCCTTTGTGTGTGTATACCCTATAGGTGCCTTTGTGAATGTGTTTCGATGAACAACCTTATGTGAATACATACGTTTTTTACCCTATGTACCTAAAGGGAATGGTCTAGACCCTAATTCTAACCAAGAAATGTGTTATGAAAACCTACGTGTGTGTATTCATGTGAGAATATGTGAATATATTAATGTATATGTGTATTTATTTTGATGAAGCATTTATGAGAATGTGTTTGTGAAATGTGTGTTCATGTGATAGTGTACTTGTAATTTATATGAGAATAAGGCTATGTCAATGGCATTGTGTGTTTGTACCCTAGAGGTGCTTATGTGTTTTTATGTGCACATGTGTTAGTATGGTATGAATCTAAATGTATGACTTATGTGTTTTTATGTGTACATGTGTGGGTATGGAATGAATCTAAATGTATGATTGATTTACCCTACATGTTTAAGTATGTATGTGTGTATGAGGTTATCTAAATAGTTATTCTAATTAACTTTATTAAAATACGACAAACAAAATGAAAGGAAAAAAATGAGATAAGATAAAACAAAAATCTTAGGAGGTTAAAATAAAAATAAAATCTTAAAATGAAAAAGAAACCAAAAATAGTGCATTGTCAAGGCGTGCACGAATACCATCAGGTGGATCAGTTTTGATTTTGCAACGATCTTACTATGTGACTACAGATGGGGTGTTTTTTAGTGTGCTTTAAGTCCTTAGAGGTGAAAACAATGTTGTTAAAGATGTTTGTTAATATTCTAGTGCACATTAAGTTCAATGTGCACATTCTCATAAATACGGATGATAGCTAACTCACTGAGAGAAAACGACAAATGTAGAGAACCTTTTAGTATATCCATGTGATCTATATATGTGTAATTCATGTGGAGCCCATTAACATAACTTGTTTGTGAAATTATCCTATTTATTAAAGAATTAAGAAAATATATTAATTCTTCAATTGCAAACTCGATATGCTTGAAGAGCGTGTCAACGGATACTCGCATGAAATGACCAAACTATCATACTAGAGTCAAGACGAGAATACTATCTGAATAACCACCATGGTAAACTTTTTTGTATCTCACACGAATCCATGACCTCTAATCAACACTATCCGGTTATTTCAAGAGCCAATGTGATCTGTGTGAATGACTTTAGAAACGTTTTCATATCTTCTTGAAATTAGTATGGCTACATATAATCATCACTTCCACTAAAAAATTCAAGTCTTCGTATAGTATTTACCATTACATACGTGAGAATGCATACATAGAATTAGATATGCACATATATACTTCGAAATACACACCCATGTCTGATCAAAAGAATCATAAACATACATATATACATACGTAAGTAATCAAAATCTACACGTGCACAAACATGCAATCCTACATTTATACATACATACAATCGTAGATATGTACATAGATATACATATATGAACATTACAAACTTTCACACACACACACTACACACACACACGCTTCGTTAATACTAATTTATTGTCTCAAGAACGATAGACCTTTTGGGGTATTGGGAACAGGACTATGGTTATCTTCGTGATATCCATCATACTTAATATATGATGGTTATTCTATCGGTTCATGTATCCATCGTACTTAAGATATTAAGGTGATGGTTCCTCCTCGACCATCATTGAATCCATGAATCACATAAGACACTTTCTTATTGGGATTTCCTTCTATACCAGGCCATCAAACTAGAAATTTGATAGAACCTCTCAAATGGTTTATATTTACCACTCACGAAATATACTAGTACATTTAATTGCTTATTAGCCACAAGAACAAAACAAGAAAATTTCTTTTATATTTAATTCTATGCATTTTTGTTATGCTTGAGTATAGTCATGGACATCTTCCATCTTCTAATACAAAATCTACTCCATAGCTTGTTCTAATGTATGATAGCACTATTCGTGCACTAACAAATAAAGAAGTTATATAACTCATAACAAAAAATTAATGAGCTTTTAATAAATATCGTACAATATCTACCACGCAAAAACAATATCTCTCTACACACTCCCGCATTCTCAGTTGTCACTCCTACTATAAGAACCAAGTCTTGAATTCCGGGATACTCTGATCATGTCGGACGAAGTTATCAAATAACATATCTTTGAGTTCTACCCATGTTGTTAGTTCTAATCTTTTATCTTCAATCTTTCATCATCATGTACCTAGATGTATCATATTGAATCTTTTTGCCTTTCATCAATAATATTGCACAAATAGAAGTTGGCTCCATTCTCAAATCCATTCTCCTATGGTATCCCCAAATTTTGCATAAGCATTCCCTTGATACATTTATGGTTCCAAATATTTTCCTTATCATTTGAAATTCGGATTATAAAAGGTTTTCGGGTGTAGCATACATCGTTGAGTTATATGTGGTTCATTTAAAGTTACCTCCATCTATGACAAAGAAACTACAAGAGGCACATCTCATTTATGAATGAGATCTAGTATCACCTTAATCAATTTCGCAATAAGAGCTAAAATCTCCTTTGTGTATGGCTGCTGAAGATCTCCTTCCCTAATAGAGTTATGGGTTCTTCTCTTATAAAGTGCCAACCTAGACTATGAATGAAACAAAAAATATAAGTAATAAATATTTATGCATTTACTTGGCATAATCACAAGTTCTTTATGTAGTTCGTTAGTGAATCCTGCAAGAGATAATAGAACACTAATTAATGAACCGGACCCATTAAATTTTATGCTTCTAAAATTAAATATGTGATTAATAATGCTGTTATGCATTACTTCTATGAAATTTATGTAAAATAGATATGAAAATTTGCATTGTTGAAAAAAATCCCAACACATCTAACTTGAATATAGACTTATTCTTATGAAATAAAACTATACAAAAATTGATTTATCTCGGGATATACAAATCATTTCCAAATTTAGATATATCCATTGAAATGTCAAATTGATAGATAAATTTCAATAAATTAACCTTTTAATCCTAAGGCTAAGGAAAAGGAAGTTGAGAATCAAGCAAAAGCAATCCAGAAGGCTCCAACAAATGCCATGGATCAAGAGGAAGAGTCAAACCTAGAGGAAGAGGAGAAAGATCATAAGGAAGAGATGCATCGAATGGAGAATGCTTCAATGGTGGAAATCTGAGGTGTTATGCAAGAGATTTATTTTCAAACAAGGAAACCATGGCTACAAAAGTAATCAAGGTAATTATCCTAGTACTTTGCCAAATTTAGAGAATAATAACTTATGTAAGATATATAGTTCAAGTGAAAGAGTTCCATTTCAATCTATCCTCAATCACAAGCTTTCGATCATTCAAGAATAGTGGAACGGAGAAAAACAGAACTTGCACAAGGTAAGGGAAAATTCGGCATACAAGAATACACAATATATGAATCAAAGAAAGAGAAATTTTGATATTATAGATGTGAATAAATGGATACATTTGCTTTGGAAAATAGCTTCTTGATGAAGCCTCTACCCCCCCCCCCCAACACCCGTGAGCTACGACAATCTCATTCACACTCGCACTCTCAATCACACTCTCACTCTCACTCTCAATCACAATGTGATTCGTTGATTTTTTGGCCTTCTCCTTTTCGATGTTCATGTCTTCTTATAATAGGGTTTATCCTTGATGAAAGAAGTGTGCGAACCACAAAATTTAGAAAAGCCCATTCTCTGTAGAACTTTCACAAAATGCATGCACTTGTTGTAGTGATTTCTTTAGCAATACTTGTCCAAAAATAAAAGAAAACCAGCAAAAAGACATATCCAAAGACATCCATAATCAGGCATAATAGCACTTTTGCTTTAAAATCATGGATTAGAATAGAATATAGACTCCCTTGCTTTTTTATTTTAGTTTTAAAACTCCTAAAAAAATGGAACTTTCACTACAAGGAATACGGGCGTATAGCGACGGTTAAGGCGATAGAATTTCGTCGCTATAAAATTGCAACTTGCGTTGTAATTAGCGTCCGGCGTGGACCGTCGATTAGATGACGCAAAAAATGACGGTATTTGCGACTTGGATCGCGACGCTCCCGTACAACGTCGCTTAAACGATGCTACTTAAAGGCATCGCTTAAGCGACATTTTTTTGCATCGCATAAGCGACGCTAAAAAAAAGGTCGCTTATACGACGACGAATAGCATCACTTACAAACGATCTGTTGACGGACAAAAATTAAAACGTTGGAGGCTCTCCAATCGGCGTTTTCACGCATCCGATCGAAGAGCTCTCCAACGTTCGCAATTGCGGTGCGCTTACGAGCTGAAGCAAGTATATGCAGAATTGTTGTTTTGCCTAAGCTCTCTGTTATTGTCTCTCTCTGTCTTTGTTTCTCTCTTTCTACATCTTTCTCTCTTTGAATTCTCTCTCTCTCTCTAGATCTCTCTCTCTCTCTATCTCTTTTCTTTCTCTCTTTATTGTAGGTTATTCAAGAAGCTAACCAAGCAAAAACTATGGCTATCAATTGTAAGTACAATTTCTATTATTTGTAGATCATTTGAATTGTGTTATTTTCATTACATACCATACTCACACTTATTGATATGCACTCATACACTTATACATGATGAAGATGCACACACACATGCATATACCTACATATACACATATACATGCACATACACACACATACACATAGAGTTATACATATACACACACATACACAAGAACATGCACATATTGATACATACATATACACTTATACATGCACATGCATATACATACATATATGCACACATACACATGCACATACATACATATACACACACATACATATACACTTAGGTACACACATATGAATAAATTATATAATTAAAGTATTAAAACACATATACACATGCACACACACATGCACATACCTACATATACACATATACATGCACATACACACACATACACATAGAGTTAGACATATACATGCATATACATATACACACACATACACATGCACATGCACATACTCATACACACATATACACTTATACATGCACATGCAGATACATACATATACACACACATACACATGCACATACATACATATACACACACATACATATAAACTTAGGTACACACATATGAATGAATTATATAATTAAAGTATTAAAACACATATACACATGCACACACACATGCACATACCTACATATACACATATACATGCACATACACACACATACACACACATACACATAGAGTTATACATATACATGCATATACATATACACACACATACACATGCACATGCACATACTCATACACACATATATACTTATACATGCATGTGCACATACATACATATATACACACATACACATGCACATACATACATATACACACACATACATATACACTTAGGTACACACATATGAATGAATTATATAATTAAAGTATTAAAACACATATACACATGCACACACACATGCACATACCTACATATACACATATACATGCACATACACACACATACACATAGAGTTATACATATACATGCATATACATATACACACACATACACATGCACATGCACATACTCATACATACATATACACTTATACATGCACATGCACATACATACATATACACACACATACACATGCACATACATACATATACACACACATACATATACACTTAGGTACACACATATGAATGAATTATATAATTAAAGTATTAAAACACATATACACATGCACACACACATGCACATACCTACATATACACATATACATGCACATACACACACATACACATAGAGTTATACATATACATGCATATACATATACACACATATACACATGCACATGCACATACTCATACACACATATACACTTATACATGCACATGCACATACATACATATACACACACATACACATGCACATACATACATATACACACACATACATATACACTTAGGTACACACATATGAATGAATTATATAATTAAAGTATTAAAACACATGCTTAATATAAACAATAATAACAACCAATAGAACAAAACTCTTCATTACTTAATACCATACACACAATTCAAAACATAACTGATATGAAAAATATATAGATAATATATATATATATATATCAATGTAAATACATATAATCCAATGTCATAATCAACTAAAATCCTAATCATCATCATCATGATCATCATCATCATGATCATCATCATCATCAACAATATCATGATCATCCTGATCTTCCTCATCCTCATCGTCATGATCACCCTGTGACGATCGAGATCGTCCCTCCTGTGTTTGTCTCTCCACCTCATCCATTTTGTCTCCCCATAATACTCCTGCATTACATATAACAAACATAAATCAATAAAATAATTAAAACATTCATAACAACAAAATAATTATATAAAATTTAAAAATACTCACAAAGGCATCAGGATGATCTTGTATATACTCGCCCAAACGCCGATATCCAAAATGTGTAGCATACTCGATCTCGTGTTTCGTAGGATATCGGCCATAATCCTTTCGCTACAATGAAACAAATAAAAAACATTAGTTGCTTGCATTTTAACTAAAATAAAAAATATACTGACAATAACACATATACTTACAAACGTAGCTACAAAACAAAAATTACTAAAATATATAAAAATTATAAATATAAACTATTAATTTGTGTACCTTTTGCTGATGAAATGACTCCTGAAGACGTAGCTGTCTACGAAAAAACTACCACGACTCAGGTGGTGTGTTAGCTCACCTCTTATTTTTTTCGACCATACAATATCTCCTGTTAATTTAATCTCAAACAGAAAAAAAAGTCAGAATACATACACATATATACACACACATACACATACACATACACATACCCACATACACATATACATGCAAACATATACGCATGCATATATGTATATATATACACATATACATACATATAACATAAACACACATATACATATCCACATATATACGTACACACACATGCATGCATATACACTCATTCATACAAAATACATGAATTTATCCCACAATAATATGTAGTTGTGTATATGTGAATATGTGTGTATGTGTAAATGTGTATATGTGAATATGTCTGTATGTGTAAATATGTATATGTGAATTTTATATTTATGTAGATAATCAAATTATTAATATCAAATACCATTATTTGTAGATTCTGATCAATCAGATGGAACTCCACCACCGTCTCCTCATCGTGCAACGACTTTATACTGTAAGTATATGAAATATTTAATTTTAACTATATTTGATGGATACATAACTTATATATTTTTTTATGTTTCTTATGATTTGCAAATTCTGATCAATCAGAGGAAACTCCACCACCTCCTATCCATTCAACGACTTCACATGTGTCCTCCGATAGGAATTATGATGAATTTTACTATCAAGAGCATATTATATGTTGGTGTAACTCTTGTTATGGCACGTATCGAAGACCACGATTGGAATGTATTCAACATGAGGCAGAGTATGGTACTTTTGAGCATGCACCATCACCTAGTCAACGTGATAATGCTTGGGTATGTATTTTCTATATATATTAATGTCATTATTTTATTTAAAAACCATGTATAAAATCAAATTATTATTGATATACAGGAATACTTGCTCGATGATGATGATGATGATGATTTTTCTCATAATGTTAATATACCTCATATACGTCATGGACTTGTTGTTCATCAATTACAAGCAGAGGTTTCTAGAAATCCTCTACCTCTTCGTTTAGAGAATGAAACGGCTGGAGATTATCCATTGCCAGCTCGTGATCGTTCTTTAGTACAAACATATGATAGAAGAAGATATGGAGGATGGAATAGAGGACCACTTCCTTTAGATGGAGAGGTTTTCAACTTTTGGGGTAATCGCTATATGATTTCTCCATCCACTATTACTAATGCTGGTCGTGGTCTCTTTATTGTAGAGGATTTGTATGTGCCTCCGAACTCTGAAGTCACTCTTATGTCATTTTGTGGTCCTATATATGGATGGGGAGATTGGCATCGACTTTCACGTTATGTTCAAAGCATGAGTACTTATGGAATATGCTTGAACGCAGCATCCCTTACTAGTAGAAGGATTTTTACATGCGAGAAAATGAAAGATTATATATTGATGGAAGACCTTACACACATGGAAATATAGCAGGTTTAATAAATAGTAGTCGAGGGTTACATAATAGTTCAAGGACTAATTGCACATTTGAGGAGCGTGAAAATAGTCATGAATCACCATACATGAGTAGAGATGTATCAAGATACATAGTTGTCAATGCTATTACTACATTACATGCTGGTGATGAACTATTAGTAAATTATGGATGGCGTAGACCTCCAAGAGCACCTTTTAGCTAGAGAGAATAAAAATTTTCTAACCATATTTAATAAGTTATATACTTAATTTTATATTTAAAGTTTAATTTTTATTCATTTATGGAATACTAATGAGTTTTATTTATATGTGTAGATTCCAACGTATGATGTCGATGATATTCGTCCACAGCATTCACAATTACCAGTAAGACCTCATTTATCAGAAGCTTCCATGAGGAGGCTACGCAAAACTAATCCTGTGCAATATGCAAAGTTGAAAGATCTATATACAAAAGATGATAAAGTACAAGATTTGTGTGACAATGATGAAGATGATGGCATGGCAGATTTTATTGAGGATTGGTATCAAAATGACAGTGAGAACATGGATATTTCTAAAAATGAGAAATATCTTCGAGAGGAATGTCTAAAGCATCTATATGAAGGAAGTCGTTTGACACGACTAAATGTGAGCTTACTTATTCTCAACCTTCAAAATCCTTTTGGATGGAGTAATGTATCTGTTTCGACACTATTAAGGTATAAATTTGAATTTTCTATCTATTTATATATATATATATATATTCATATATATATATATATATATATATATATATATATATATATATATATATATATATATATAAATACATGCAAGTTTTTATTCTTACTTTAGATAAGGTAAGAACAAGAACTTGAATTGAATGGAAACTTTTTGTCCGCGCATCTTTTAAAACTATGAATGCATCTTTCCAAATATTCGCAATGGTGACCTCGATGAGTCGCATGCACAGAGGTTACTCAAGAGACAGCAATCTGATTATAATGGAGTAGTCCACTTTGTATCCTAAACTTCAGATGCTCATCATTGACATGCACGAGGTTTACTGCATACCCGAGAAATCCTGCTCTACCTTGAGTAACCTTTGTGCATGCGATTCATCTAGGTCACCATTATATGAACATATGTGTGAATTGACAGGATACAATTGTTTGGATGGCAGGATACGATTGTTTGGATGGCGGGATATGATTGTCTTTTTTCGAGGATATGAATGATTTGTCGATTCACACATATGATTAGTTTGAGAGTGTGAATCGACAAATCATTCAATGAAGGTACATACTTCATATCATCCAAAACAAACAATCGTATCCTGCCATCCAAATTTTGCGTACATATTTTGAAAGATGCATTAATAGTTTTAAAAGATGCGCGGACAAAAAGTATCTATTCAATTCAAGTTCTTGTTCTTACCTTATCTAAAGTAAGAATAAAAACCTGCATGTATATATGTATATATATTTATTTACCTTTTTTAATATATCTTTGTTCTATAAACTTACAGGTTATTATCTGAAAAGTTTTTACCAAGTCGGAATATTCTTCCTACCTCACATGATGAAATGAAGAAGATAATCAACAATCTTGGTATAGATTATCAATGTATACATGCATGTCCTAACGATTGTATTTTATATAGAGGTGAATATGCAGACTCTTTGACATGTCCCAAATGTCAATCTCCTCGATATAAGGGTGAAGAAGGTAAAATCCCGAAAAAGGTATTGAGACATTTTCCATTGGTTCCACGGATTAGACATATGTTTCAAAGCCCCGAATTATCAAAGCTTTTGACTTGGGGACATGATCACAAAAGTACTGATGGAATAATCAGAATTCCTCATGATAGTGTTGCTTTTCAGCATATTGATTCTACATGGCCTGAATTTGCACAAAATCCACAGAATCTAAAGTTAGGAGTTGCATTAGATGGGGTTAATCCATTCTCCATGAAATCCAGTAAATGGTCAACATGGCCAGTGGTAGTCATAAACTACAATCTTCCGCCATATCTTAGCATTAAAAAGGAACATTTAATGCTTTCACTTTTAATCCCAGGCAAAAGACAAGTTAAAGATATGAATGTATATCTTGCTCCTCTCATTGACGATCTTCAAGAGTTATGGAGAGGTATTAATGTCATTGATGTATCGAAAAGCATCAATGAAAGACATATTACGATTTGTGGTATTGTGGCTTGGACTATTCACGATTTTCCTGGATATGGCGTTTGTTCAGGCATTGATGTAATTTTTTTATTCAATATGCATGTAAATAAATATGATTTAATCTAATTATATTTTTATCATTTTCCATGATGCAGGAATATCTACTAAGGGTTATAAAGCTTCTCCATATTGTGGTGATTGGTTGAGATCAATCTATAGTAAGAATCTCAACAAAAATATTTATCTTGGACATCGACGATTCTTGCCTGATGATCATCCATTAAGATCT
Source organism: Ceratopteris richardii (assembly GCA_020310875.1). Classification (NCBI taxonomy): domain Eukaryota; kingdom Viridiplantae; phylum Streptophyta; class Polypodiopsida; order Polypodiales; family Pteridaceae; genus Ceratopteris; species Ceratopteris richardii. The sequence goes on from CM035443.1 coordinate 67,721,023, forward strand.
AAAAGAGAAGCGATACATTTTAATGGAAAGCTTGAAACAGGCCAGTATCCAAAACCTATGACGCCTATGGATTGGTATAAAAAATGGATAGATGGACCTCTGATAGATCTAGAAGCAGAAATCTTCAGTGATGATTCAGATAATGAGTATGTGAACAGAGGTAAAGGGAAATTGGCACTCGCAGAGAACATATCAATATGGTATTGTTTGGAGTATTGGAAAGAGTTAAAAGTATGTCATCTTCTTGATCCTATGCATATATTCAAAAATATTGGTTATTCACTATGGCAGCATCTTCTTGGACTAAAAGATACCACAGCATCAAGGAATGATTTGAAAGATCAAAAATCCAAACCAAAGTTATGGCCAGTTTTTGATAGACATCGACAAGAAACGACTTTTGCATCTGCTCCTTGGGTACTTACAACAAAAGAGATACAGACTATCAACAATAGAATTCAATTGATCAAGACTCCTATAGGATATGGAGCATCGTTTCAAAACATGTTTACTATGGATGATAAGAGCTTATCTGGGTTAAAGACCCATGACTGGCATAACTTTTTGAAACATATTTTACCTTTGGTTATCGATGGATGTACAACGAAAGGAGTACGAGATGTGATCTATCGTCTTGGATCACTTATAAGGTAATTATGATACTTTTATATTTAATATGTATGAATATTGGATATCTTTTATTTTTTAATTAACTTCTTTACAATTGTTTTTATGATTTGTATAGGTGGATTACATCCAAAGAGATCGATAAAAATTCGATCCCACAAAAGAAACGTGAATGCAAAGAGCTACTATGTTTGATGGAAAAAGAACTTCCTACTTCATTTTTTGATATTCAAGTTCATTTACTAGTCCATCTTGTAGATGAGATAGAGATTGCTAGTGTTGTCAACACTCGATGGATGTTTTGGGTCGAGCGATTTATGGGAATACTAAAAGGTTACATGCGACAAAGAGAAAAACCAGAAGGATCCATGGCAAAGGGTTGGATGCTTGAAGAGTGCATGTATTACATTAGTGAGTACCTTGAAAGAGTTCATGAAGAAGCTTCACGTGCATGGACCAACGAGTCTTCTTCAAAAATAACAGATGAGGTATTATCAGGTAAGGGGGTTCCATTCTTATTTACATTTCAAGAAAAAAATGATGTTTCTACTTTTGTAGCATATAATAGCAAATGCATGCAAGCATTCCTTAGCGAGTACGAGGAACTTCAAAGTCTCCAAAGTAAAAGGCAAAAAAACAAAAGATCTAGACATAATCTCGATAATAATGAGATTACAGATATACCTTCTTTCATGGATTGGCTATATAGTCGTTTGCAACACGCCAACGCAAATAATGAAGAAATCTCAGATGAGCAAAGAGAGTTAATGATAGGTTGTGAACAAAAGGAAATTTTATTAAAATATATATTTTAATTTTTTCATATATGTATGTTAGTTTCTATTTACTAATTGAATTTATTTTGCACGCTTGAATGTTCACTAATATGTGGGCTTTTGGACAGCATATTAGAATCAAAGCCATTGATTCTTTACGTAAAACATAGGATTCTAGTATTGTTGCTTGTTTCAAGCAACTATCACGTGCTAGCTCAAAAGACACGAACCTTATAGATAGCGAACTTGGTTACCTAGGAACTATTGTTGGTATCTACGAAATTTCATTTCGTACATTCAAACAGGTAGAAAAAAGTTTATATATTTTTTTTAGAGTTAGTTATTTTTTTAAGCACCTAATAATGGGACGTTTTGTTGTTATATATTTTGATAGGTCATTTTGAAGGTTGACTGGTATCGAGCGGAGTATAAAGGTAGTAATTCTACAATAAGAAAGGAATTATCTGCGTTTTGGGAAATTGATTCTTCCAAGGTAATGCGATCTACTAAAGAGCCATATATTCTTCCTAGGCATATTGAACAAGCATTCTTTTATAAAAACCCAGATGCTCATCCTTGGTGGCAAGTCATTCATGTGCAACCTAGAGGTAGGTCATTGTTTGAACAGTTTATTGTTAGAGAGATTGAAGAAAGTCCTCTTGATGATTCAGCATCAGATACTGATACATCAACATCTGGAATAGAAATTAGACTCATTATATGTGATAATGATACTAATCTTTTTGATGAAGAGGATAATTCTCTACATGTTGATTCTACTGATGAGGAAGAGGAATTACCAGAAATAGATATTAATCCACCAATAGATGATGTGATTCATGAGAACATAGATTTAACAATAGAAGAAATAAATGAAATCAATAAGGATAATGAAGATGAGACTATATTGATGTCTTACCAAAATGATGGCAATAATGAAAACATATGAGCAGATTAGATAGTAACTTGAAGCTTCTGAATGGATATCAGATAATAGGTTTTTTTTATTAACTTGAAAAACGATGAATCCTACTAGAGAGATGAAATCATGTTCTTCTAAGTTAGAACATGAAGCTCAGGGGTATGCCTAATTATTTTATATATAGCTTTCTCTTCGAGGAGTAAATTTTTATCATGTATGTATGCATATGTGTGTGTATTCATGTGTATTATATGTATACATATATTAGTAGGCATATATATGTATTTCATGTATATGTATGTGATTGCATGTGTGTGATATATGTATACATGTGTTAAATATGCATATGTGTATATATGCATATGCATTTATGTAAAATATTCATGTATTCATGTACGTAATATATGCAAGTGTTTATATGTATATGTGTCTATGTGTAAATATGTACATGTAAATATGTATGCATGTATATATATATTTATATGTGCATGTAGGCATGTACATGTATGTGTAAATATGTACATGTAAATATGTTAGTATGTATATATATATTTATGTGTACATTTAGGCATGTATGTGTGATGCATAATATATCTACTCCATTTTATATTTATGTATCCTATCTATATGATGTGTATATATCTTTACATATATTATGATCCTCGTTGATTCGAGTAGCTATATATAGAGGCATAAGGTTGGGAGGAGAGACATCTCTCTAGTAGGACGTTGGAGGTGTACATATACTTCAAACATATGGCTAAAAGGTTGAATTAGAGTTTTTAAATTAGGGATTTCAAAACCCTAATATCGAAGTTTAGTGTTCTCTCTCTCTCTCATATACATACATACCGTGCATTGTCGTGACGATGAGCCATAAGTGTCCGCATCTCTTTTAAACACCATTTAAGAGACCACCCTGTCCCAAACTCCGTCTCAAGTGAACTGAGCACGTACTTTTTATCCCTCTCATCATGCTCAGTACAAAAATAAAAAACATAATATAAATAAAACATAAGATATATATTTCAATTTATATGTAAAACTTTTACTTACTTCCACGGTAAGTGGATAAAGCGCAGGTAAGAGTCGCATAATGTGCGCATTCTCCTCTTGAACTCCAATCCATTTCCTATGTATACAATATTGCCCTCTGGCTCTATGTCACACTCTAGTCCTAACGTGCTGATGCATGTCCTCATAGGCAACGTCTCTGCTCTGCTATCACGTGCTGAGGTGGTATAGGTGTCCTGAAAATAGATAGATAGAAATAATAAAAATATGTGCTATAATATCATTAAAAAAGTTTATGAAAAAAAACATACCTATGAGTAGATAGCTCTCTTCTTGCGTGTGGAGCCGCAGAAGAGCCCTCGTCTGATCGCGTAAGCATCTGGATCGTATAATCTAGCTCCTCATCAGACATCTCTGCGTACTCCCGCATTATGGCCCCTAGAGTATCTGATGGAACTCTTTCTCTCATAAGACTTTTTATGAGAGTGAGTTTCGCCTTTCTCTCTCTACTGGGATCCATAATACCTAACATATAAAACAAAATGGTTAGAAATCAATATATATACGTGTATGTGTGTGTATCCATGTGTATGTGTGTATATGCATCATTATGTGTGTAAGTGTCTATGTGTGTTTGTGTGTGTGTATATGTGTGTGTGTCTATGTGTATGTGTGTGTGTCTATGAGTGTGTATGTGTTTATGTGTATGTATGTATCTATGTGTGTATATGTGTGTATGTGTGTATGTGTATGCATGTATGTATGCATATATGTGTGTATGCATGTATATGTGTGTGTATGCATCATTATGTGTGTATGTGTGTATGTATATGTGTGTGTTGTCTATGTGTATGTGTGTGTGTCTAAGAGTGTGTATGTGTTTATGTATATGTATGTATCTATGTGTGTGTATGTGTCTATGTGTGTATGTGTATCCATGTATGTATGCATATGTGTGTGTATGCATATGTATGTGTGTGTATGCATCATTATGTGTGTCTATGTATGCATTTGTATGTGTGTATGCATCATTATGTGTGCATGTGTCTATGTGTGTGTATATGTGTGTGTGTGTCTATGTGTATGTGTGTGTTTATGAGTGTGTATGTGTTTATGTGTATGTATGTATCTATGTGTCTATGTGTGTATGTGTATGCATGTATGTATGCATATGTGTGTGTATGCATATGTATGTGTGTGTATGCATCATTATGTGTGTCTATGTATGCATGTGTATGTGTGTATGCATCATTACGTGTGTATGTGTCTATGTGTGTGTGTATATGTGTTTGTATGTGTGTATGCATGTGTATGTGTGTGTATGTATCTATGTGTGTGTATGTGTCTATGTGTGTATGTGTATGCATGTATGTATGCATATGTGTGTGTATGCATGTGTATGAGTGTGTATGCATCATTATGTGTGTATGTGTCTATGTGTGTACGTGTGTAGGCATGCATGTATGTATGCATATGTGTGTGTATGCATGTGTATGAGTGTGTATGCATCATTATGTGTGTATGTGTCTATGTGTGTATGTGTGTAGGTATATGTGTGTGTTGTCTATCTGTATGTGTGTGTGTCTATGAGTGTGTATGTGTTTATGTATATGTATGTATCTATGTGTGTGTATGTATCTATGTGTGTATGTGTATGCATGTATGTATGCATATGTGTGTGTATGCATATGTATGTGTGTGTATGCATCATTATGTGTGTCTATGTATGCATGTGTATGTGTGTATGCATCATTACGTGTGCATGTGTCTATGTGTGTATGTGTGTGTATATGTGTGTGTGTCTATGTGTATGTGTGTGTGTTTATGAGTGTGTATGTGTTAATGTGTATGTATGTATCTATGTGTGTGTATGTGTCTATGTGTGTATGTGTATGCATGTATGTATGCATATGTGTGTGTATGCATATGTATGTGTGTGTATGCATCATTATGTGTGTCTATGTATGCATGTGTATGCGTGTATGCATCATTACGGGTATGTGTCTATGTGTGTATGTGTCTGTGTATGTGTGTGTGTCTATGTGTATGTGTGTGTGTCTATGAGTGTGTATGTATTAATGTGTATGTATGAATCTATGTGTGTGTATGTGTATGCATGTATGTATGCATATGTGTGTGTATGCATATGTATGTGTGTGTATGCATAATTATGTGTGTATGTGTTTATGTGTGTATGTGTGTGTGTATACATTATGACAGTGTATGTAAGCATGTGCATTATGTATGCATATAAGTATGTATGTATGCATATGCATATGCATTATGTATGCATATGCATATGCATTATGTATGCATATGCATATGCATTAGGTATGCATATGCATGTAAGTATGTGTGTATGCATATGTGTGTGTATGCATATGCATGTAAGTATGTATGTATGCATATGCATATGCAATATGTATGCATGTATGTGTATGTGTGTGTATGCATATATGTGTGTGAATGTGTGTGTACATGTGCCTGTATGTGTGTATGCATGTGTATGTGTGTGTATGCATCATTATGCGTGTATGTGTGTGTATGTGTGTGTATGTGTGTGTGTCTATGTGTATGTGTGTGTATCTATGAGTATGTATGTGTTCATGTGTGTGTATGTGTCTATGTGAGTATGTATCTTTGTGTGTGTATGTATCTATGCATGTGCATTATGTATGCATGTAACTATGTATGTACATTATATGCATATGCATATGCATTATGTATGCAAATGTATGCATGTATGTGTTTATGTGTGTATGTCTCTCTATGTGCATGTATGCATATATGTGTGTGTATGTGTGTGTATATGTGTATGTATGTGTGTATGCATGTGTATATGTGTGTATGCATGTGTATGTGTGTATGTGTCTATGTGTGCATGTGTGTGTATATACTATATGTGTGTGTGTCTATGTGTATGTGTGTGTACCTATGAGTGTGTATGTGTTTATCTGTGTATGTGTCTATGTGTGTGTATGTGTTTATGTGTGTATGTGTATGCATGTATGTGTATGTGTGTGTATGTATCTCTATGTGTGTGTGTGTATGCATATGTGTGTGTGTATATGTGTGTCTATGTGTGTATGCATGTGCATGTGTGTGGATGCATCATTATGTGTGTATGTGTCTGTGTGTGTATATGTGTGTGTATGTGTGTGCACGTCTATGTGTGTGTATGTGTGTGTGCGTCTATGTGTATGTGTGTGTGTCTATGAGTGTGTATGTTTGGATGTGTGTGTGTATGAATGTGTGTCTATCAGTGTGTATGTTTGGATGTGTAAGTGTATATGTGTGTCTATGTGTGTATGCATGTGTATGTGTGTGAATGCATCATTATGTGTGTGCATGTATATGTGTGTGAATGTGTATATGTGTGTGCATTATGTGTGCACGTGTGTATGTGTGTGCATTATGCATTGTGTATGTGTGTATATGTGTGTGTATTTGTGTGTATGTGTGTGTGTGTCTATGCGTATGTGTGTGTGTGTCTATGCGTGAATATGTGTGTACATACGTATGTGTGTGCAAGTGTGTGTGTGTGTGTGTGTGCATACCTGCCAATGGTCTCGCTCTCTCTCTCTCTCCCTCTCGTGTGCGCTCTTTCTCTCTCGCTCTCTCTCGGTCTCTCTGTTCGTGCTCACGTCCAAGTCCCGGCACAAATGTGCTGGGAGAAATGAATCTTTTTTTTACATTCCAGAGCGTCGCATATGCGACGCTCTGCAGTTTGCCAACGTCGTTAAATGCGTCGCTAATCAGCGACGATAATAGTGATGCTTTTTAAGTAGCATCGCTTATGCGATGCTATCGTCGCTTATGCGATGCTATCGTCGCTTATGCGATGCTATCGTCGCTTATGCGATGCTATCATCGCTTATGCGACAAGGGTCGGGCAAAAAAAAAATCCAGAATTCGTACCGTCGCTTATGCGACGAAGTCGTCGCATAAGCGACGGTTCTTATTTTTTTTCCCGATTCAGGGGCGTCGCTACGCCCCCCTTTTTCTTGTAGTGTTTTCCAAGCCCTTTAACTCAAAAATAGTGAGGAATCACCATAAGCTTGTTAGAGACACTTTTATTCAACTTTGTGATCTACACAAGTGTTAGAGGTGACCTAAGTCCAAATCCAGCTCCAAATGGCACTTTTGACCTCTTCAATTTTCAAAATTTTAGAGAGAGATTAAAATCAAGGCATACTTTTATAATGAACTAAATGTGGAGTCCTAAATGAGGTACTTACAACATGATTCACAAAAATTTCACATGAAAAATTTTATTCTCTTATGCATGCTCTAACTTTCTCTCATACATAAGTTGTCCTATTTATTTCATGTTCATGTTGAGTTTTCAACCAAAAAACTTGATGTGGATAAGGCCTAGAGAGAGAATATGAAACTTGACATCTGATAGTTTTTCTAACATGCATAAAATGAACTAATTGTTGATTCTATGCATTATCCCCATAATGTAATTCAAAAGTTTCCGAATGAAATATTTCATTATCCAAAGGCCTATGACAACTCCCTCCCCCCCTTGGCCCTCCTTCAAGGAACTATGTGCTTGGAGATGGAAACATGGATAATGTGCTCAAAAATCATCTAAGTTCACCCAAGTCAAATCTTCGATAGGATATGTGCGTCGTTTCATCAAAATCCCTACTATAAATTTATTTGTAATTCATATTTCCCTCCTATCTAATACTATTTCAGGTTGAAGCTTAGAAGAGCATGATCTTTCAGCTTATAGTTGTCCTGGAAAACATCAGCAACCTTAGGTGCATATCATTTAAGCCAACATGAAATACAAGATGCACATTCAAATATTCAGGTAATTCCAACAAATAAGCAAGAGATCCAATCTTTTTTCAAAACTTTAAAAGGAACTGCATATCAAGGAGAAAGTCTATGATCTTTCCCTAGCAGCAAGTTAGATAAGTGAGGATTGAATTTAAGAAATGTCATTTCATTTGTTTGAAATTCAAGTGGTTTTCTCTTCAAGTCATAGATCTCCAAAGATTTGATGTAAACCAAGAGTGTTTATGAGAAATTATGCTTTAAAGCATTACATGCAATCAAAAAAATTCTTTCACACATAGTCTTGCAACATTCAAGGTAGTATCAGTCTTTCTCAAAAGGAAGAAATATGCCATCTTGGTAAGTCAACCGTCAACTACCAAAAATATGGTATCATGTTTACTTTTGGTCACAGGCAATTCAATCATAAAGACCATAGGGAGAAACTCCCACTTGAGATTTGGAACATCCAAACGCTGAAGCATTCGAAACCTTCTCTTAATCTTTAGTTTCATACATGGCCAAAAGTAAGAAATTTTGTTTCAACATAGGTCCTTGATGAACTTGGATGTGCACAAAAAAGGTGCATCATGAAAATCATGCAATATTTTAACTTTTAATGGAGACTTGAAAGATATGCATAAAACATTCTGCAAATGAAATTTGTCTTGATACACACACACACACACACATATATATATATATACATACATACACACACACACACACACACACACACATATATATATATATATATATATATATATATATATATATATATATATATATATATATATATATATATATATATATATATATATATATATATATATATATATATATATATATATATATATGTGTATGTATATATATATATATATACATACATACATACATACACACACACACACACACACACACACACACATATATATATATATATATATATATATATATATATATATATGTGTGTGTGTACATATATACATACACTTTGCAATATGTGTGTGTATATCTATGTGTGTGTTTATGTATATACATACACATATGCAACCATATGCATATATAGGGTGTATCTATCTATCTAGTTTTATATATATATATATATATATATATATATATATATATATATATATATATATATATATATATATATATATATATATATATTGTGTACCTAAGTGATGACTTAGGGACTTGTGATGGTAGAGACTATTCCTATATCACTAACAAGTACATATAGTGGAGATGCTCACACATTTAAATTATCAATCCGGAAATTATCTTGAACCTAACCGAGCGTATGAAGATGTGCACTTACACAATGGTTAATAAAGTGGAATAACTATCATTACATGAAGGTGAGTGCCATTTCTCACATTCATCAGTTACACTAGTCAAAATGGTGTCACAATATATGAAATAGTAGTAAGCACAAAAGTGGACTTTGCTCTCAACTCTGAACTTGGAATATAGTAAAGAGTGGATTCATTTCAAAGCTCTCAAGGAGATGCATCCATCCAATGATGTTACTTTGTTTGATTCTGAAAAACGTGTTTCATGTTATAGGCAAAAGATGGATATATGCAACTCACCTTGTCTCACCACACACCTCCTCAAGCTTCACAGACACATTACACACTTTAGAAAAGCAATGACATGGATAGACAACACTTCCATGCACGTAATTCAAGCTACAATCACACATGCAAGCTCACAAGAATGGAGATAAAAGAAGAATAAGAGGCAAATTCGAAAATCTAAATTGTCTAGTACACACAAGGACAAAAGTCTTTAAAAAGTGTAACAAAATGACTTATATACATGTGCCTTAAAAATGGTTGTTTCACACAAAAGACCAACATTTTCATTGGGAAACTCTAATCTTCTACTATGTGACAAGGATTATGATACAATGTTTGGTATTTATGCATCTAGAGGACTCCTTTGGTGCATTAACATGGCTTTATGAGATTTCCATAGAGATTTGAGGAAGAAAATTGGTGCTCATAATTGAAAATTTTTGGGGGTTCTTTTTCTATGTCTCTTTTTCTCTAGAACACTCTCCCCCTTTTTGTCTCTATTGTCCCTTGAGAGGCTTTCTTGTGATAATTAAGGCTGCCATGCACGCATCAAGTGACTAAGAATGTGATTGTCTTAGTCACTTGTTTCAACTTCTCAACTTCTACGTCTGCTAACTTTTGGCCTTCAGATAAATCTTTGTTCTCACATTACTAGCCCTACAAAGAAATCTTCTTCAAGTTATGGGCAAAAAACTAAGCTGCAAAACTCACCTGGTCTCACCACACACCTGCTCAAGCTTCACACACACATTACACACTTTAGTAAAGCCATCAAATGGATAGACAACACTTCCATGCACTAAATTCAAGCTACAATCACACATGCAAGCTCACAAGCAAGGAGATACAACATGACAAGAGGCAAATTCGAAAATATGAGTTCTCCTGTACTCAAAATAGCCAAAAGTCTTTAGAAAGTGTCACAAAATGACTTATATACTGTTGGGAAAGATGGATGGATGATCCAAGAGATTGAGTAGGTACTGCTAAAACCTGCCTTGTACCAGCCCTCTTTAGCTTCAGACTTGATTAGTATACTCCCTTAGCTTTCCAATGACACCAAGGAATGGCCTATGTCCTTTGGAAATGAAGTGTGTAATGATTGAATCAAAACAGACAACTTTGGAAGTCACAAACTCAAGAAAACCTTCTATTTTGGTCTTGATACCTGCGCAATGTTTTTCTCAGTGTGACCAGCACAGTAGCAATTGATAAAATTCCTTCTAGGGGTATTCAATTAGCTTAGTAATCTAACATTTGCAAGTGGAATGATGTAAAATAACAAACTATACTCAGAGAGATTAATTTAGCAACCTTAGCTATACCCCCGACTTTTTAGGACTGTAGCAAAAATAGACCAGTGAGCACCTCGAAGACAATTGCTCTGAACTGGATGAATGAAATCACTTCAAAATTTGTCAGCATGTGGATGACTTTGAGCTGAATCCAAATAGCTTTTAATCATTGAATTTGGTGGAGTATTGGCTGAGATATGCCCTTGAAAAGTTGACAGACTTTGGAGTAGATAATCAGTGAGCACATAGATGAATGATGTTAATGTATCTATAAATTAACACTTGTGTACAATCCCATTGGCATGACAAGCATTGCCTAATGGTGTAGAGAGGTGTAGACTATTATGTAGTGCTCACACACACTCAATGACAGTAGAATGAAGCTCGGGAGTGATGTCTCATACCGTGACTTTTCAAGTTCTCCTTTTATATGGAATGTGTAAGAATTTGAATTCAAATTCAAATTCTTGGCTGCTTCTAATCAAGCTTCTAAAAACTTGGAGATATTCTCTCAATCAAGTGAACTAAATTTTCCACGAATCATTTGGTTAGGTGATTACAAAAGATTCTAAGTTAAATTGACTTTTACAATGAGGTAAAGTGGTAAGTAATCACTAGCATGTGTTCCTATGATTCTTCATGCATGTAGAGTCTTCATGATATCTTCCAAGCCAAATGTGTAGGCTTGTGATTCACACCAACAGCTCCCCCTCAAACCAAACATTTTGGCTTAAGTCTTCATCTTCAATCTTCAAGTACATCCTGCAATCCAATCATAGATTTAAACCTGCAAAGTTTGGTCCCATCCAAAGCTTTAGTTAGCAAATCTGCACATTGCATGTTGGTTGACACATAGGTCAGCTGAATGTCCTTGCTTAGCAACTCCTCGCTCACATAATGATAATGAACTTCTATGTGTTTGGTCCTCGCATGATAGATAGGATTAGCTGCAAGGTGAAGAGAACTTGTATTATCTCCAAAGATAATTGCTGGCCTAGTATATAAGCCCAATTTGTGTACAAAAGCTTAATCCAAATTGCTTCTTGAGTGGCATTAGCTAGCCCTCTATACTCTGCTTCTGTAGAAGACAATGCAACAGTAGGTTACTTCTTTGCAGTCCATGAAATTGGTTTGTCTCCTGCAAAAGAAATGTATCCAAAAGTGCTTCTCCTATCATCCTTGCATCCTGCCCAATCTGCATCTGAATAAACTTTTATATCAATATCTGAAGTGTAAGGAAAGTATAAACCATGGTTCTGTGTACCCTTGAGATACTTCAAGATCCTTTTTTCAGCCTCTAAGTGAGGTATCCTTGGCTTGTGCATAAATTGACTTAGCACACTAACTCCATATACAATATCAATTCTTGTAAGAGTAGCATAGTTCAAGCTACCTACCATACTTTGATAACCTGTAATGTCTTGGACTTCATCATCTTCATGGGCACTTAGCTTTAGGTTCACCTCCATTGGAGTGCTAGCTGCTTTAGCATCCTGCAAGTGAAATTTCTTCAACATGTCCTGCACATACTTCTTCTGAGTAATGTATATCCCTGAATTAGTGTAAACCAATTCAAGTCCCAAAAAATACTTCAATAATCCAAGATCATTGATCTTGAATTCCTTCATCATTTGGCTTTTGATGCTTCTGATTCCATTGACATCATTACCTGTAATGATGATGTCATCAACATAGACACAGATAGATTACCTCTGAATTACTTCTCTTAATGAACAGAGAAGTGTCAGCCTTACTCATGACAAAACCTTGGTCTTGGAGGTATGTAGTTAGCTTGTAATTCCATGCCCTGGGTGCCTGCTCAATCCATATAAAGCCTTCTTTAATTTGCAAACATAAGTTACCTTCTTAGGGTCTTCATAGCTTGGAGGTTGTGACATATAAACCTCTTCTGAAATCCATCCATTCAAGAAAGCATTCTTGACATCCAATTGGTACATGTTCCAATTCTTTGATGCAGCCACACTAACCAACACTCTGATTGTTGGCATCTTGGCCACAGGAGAAAATGTCTCTTCATAGTCAATGCCTTGGGTTTGTGCAAAACCCTTGGCTACTAACCTGGCCTTGTACTTGTTAATTGTGCCATCAGAATTTTTTTTCAACTTATAGATCCACCTAGATCCTATTACCTTCACGGAGTCCTTCTTGGGTACTAACTCCCATGTATCACTCTCCTTGAGTGCTTCAATCTCCTCATCCATAGCTTCTTTCCATTCTGATTTTGTGATTGCTTCTTCATATGATCCTGGTTCTTCATTTAGCAAATCCTTGGCAAGATAAACTGAATGTTTAGTAACAAGAGATGTATAATACCCATATCTGATAGGTTTTTTACTTTCTCTTTGAGAACTTCTGATTGATTGAGTTGAAGATTCTGGTATGTCCTCAAGCTTCTTCATCTTCATTTTGCCTTTGGACTTCCATGCCTTGAACTCTTCAAGGTTGATTGTATCTTCATCATCTGAACTTCACTCTCCATCTTGAGTAGGTTCCTCCTTTGTAAGTTTTGGAACTTCTTCTTCCAAATCCTAGGGTAGTTTGACCTTCCTGCATTCATTCTCATACCAAGAATCATTCTCATCAAAGATCACATCTCTGCTTAGCATACATCCCTTATTGGTATGGTTAAAAAACCTGTAACCTTTTTTATTTAAATCATATCCAATGAAACTACATTTTCAGCCTTTGGATCTAGCTTTCCTCTTACTTGTGAAGGAATGTGTACATATGCTACAGATCCAAAAATTTTGCAGTGATCCAATGATGGTCTCTTACCATGCCATGCTTCATATGGTGTCATACCATCAAGTGATTTTGATGGTAACCTGTTTATGAGATAGGTGGCAGTAGAAACACTTTCTGCCCATAGATAGTTAGGTAATTTCTTCTCATTAAGCATAGATCTAGCTGTCTCAACAATTAACCTATTTCTTCTTTCAGCTATCCCATTCTGTTCAGGAGAGTACCTTGTGGTTATTTCCCTTTTGATGCCTCTGTCCTGCAAGAGGACCTCAAGTTCATTGGAGAAGTACTCACCTCCTCCATCTGACCTTAGCCTCTTCAAACTCCTTCCTGTCTAATTTTCAACTAATGCAACATATTTCTTAAAACAATAAAATTACCTCATCCTTGTGCTTCATAAAGTATAATACAGTCTGTAGCACCCCTCTTTTCCCCTTCTTTCTCTCTAACTTCCTCTTTCTCTCTCTCCCCACTGCCCACATGCCTCTCCATTTCTCTTTCTCTCTCGCCCGTCCCCTCTTTCTTTCTTTCTTCTTTCTTTCCTTCTCTCTCTCTCTCTCTCTCTCTCTCTCTCCCATCTCCTCTTTCTTTCTTTCTTTCTTTCTTTCCTTCTCTCTCTCTCTCTCCCTCTCTCTCTCTCTTTCTCTCTCTCTCTCTCTCCCTCTCTCTCTACCTCACTCTCTTTCCCCGATTCTTTCTCTCTCTCTCTCTCTCTCTCTCTCTCTCTCTCTCTCTCTCTCTCTCTCTCTCTCTCTCTCTCTCTCTCTCTCTCTCTCTCTCTTTCTCTCTCTCTCTCCCTCTCTCTCTACCTCACTCTCTTTCCATGATCTCTCTCTCTCTCTCTCTCTCTCTCTCTCTCTCTCTCTCTCTCTCTCTCTCTCTCTCTCTCTCTCTCTCTCTCTCTCTCTCTCTCTCTCTCTCTCTCTCTCTCTCTCTCTCTCTCTCTCTCTCTCTCTCTCTCTCCCTCTCTCTCTACCTCACTCTCTTTCCCCGATCTCTTTCTCTCTCTCTCTCTCTCTCTCTCTCTCTCTCTCTCTCTCTCTCTCTCTCTCTCTCTCTCTCTCTCTCTCTCTCTCTCTCTCTCTCTCTCTCTCTCTCTCTCTCTATATATATATATATATATATATATATATATATATATATATATATATATATATATATATATATATATATATATATATATATATATATATATATATATATATATATATATATATATCTCACATACCCTCACTGCTCCGCCCTCCGCCCCCCGCCCCTCACACCTCCGCCCTCCGCCCCCGCCCCTCACACACCCGCCCTCCGCCCCCCCCCCTCACACACCCGCCCTCCGCCCCCCGCCCCTCACACCCCCGCCCTCCGCCCCCCGCCCCTCACACCTTCGCCCTCCGCCCCCCGCCCCTCACACACCCGCCCTCCACCCCTTGCCCCACACACCCCGCCCTCCGCCCCCCGCCCCTCACACCTCCGCCCTCCGCCCCCCGCCCCTCACACCTCCGCCCTCCGCCCCCCCGCCCCTCACACCTCCGCCCTCCGCCCCTCGCCCCTCACACCTCCGCCCCCCGCCCTCACACCTCCGCCCCCCGCCCCTCACACACCCGCCCTCCGCCCCTCACACCCGCCCCCCGCCCCTCACACACCCGCCCTCCGCCCCTCACACCCGCCCTCCGCCCCCCGCCCCTCACACCTTCGCCCTCCGCCCCCCGCCCCTCACACCTCCGCCCTCCGCCCCCCCCTCTCACACCTCCGCCCTCCGCTCCCCGCCCCTCACACACCCGCCCTCCGCCCCTTGCCCCACACACCCCGCCCTCCGCCCCCCGCCCCTCACACCTCCGCCCTCCCCCCCCGCCCCTCACACCTCCGCCCTCCGCCCCCCGCCCCTCACACCTCCGCCCTCCGCCCCTCGCCCCTCACACCTCCGCCCCCCACCCTCACACCTCCGCCCCCCGCCCCTCACACACCCGCCCTCCGCCACCCGCCCCTCACACCTCCGCCCTCCGCCCCGCCCCTCACACAACCGCCCTCCGCCCCCCGCCCCTCACACACCCGCCCTCTGCCCCCCGCACCTCACACCTCTGCCCTCCGCCCCCCGCCCCTCACACACCCGCCCCCCGCCCCTCACACCTCCGCCCTCCGCCCCCCGCCCCTCACACACCCGCCCTCCGCCCCCCGCCCCTCACACCCCCGCCCTCCGCCCCCAGCCCCTCACACACCCGCCCTTCGCCCCCCGCCCCTCACACACCCGCCCTCCACCCCTCACACCCGCCCTCCGCCCCCCGCCCCTCACACCTTCGCCCTCCGCCCCCCGCCCCTCACACCTCCGCCCTCCGCCCCCCCCTCTCACACCTCCGCCCTCCGCTCCCCGCCCCTCACACACCCGCCCTCCGCCCCTTGCCCCACACACCCCGCCCTCCGCCCCCCGCCCCTCACACCTCCGCCCTCCGCCCCCCGCCCCTCACACCTCTGCCCTCCGCCCCCCGCCCCTCACACCTCCGCCCTCCGCCCCTCGCCCCTCACACCTCCGCCCCCCGCCCTCACACCTCCGCCCCCCGCCCCTCACACACCCGCCCTCCGCCACCCGCCCCTCACACCTCCGCCCTCCGCCCCGCCCCTCACAGAACCGCCCTCCGCCCCCCGCCCCTCACACACCCGCCCTCTGCCCCCCGCACCTCACACCTCTGCCCTCCGCCCCCCGCCCCTCACACACCCGCCCCCCGCCCCTCACACCTCCGCCCTCCGCCCCCCGCCCCTCACACACCCGCCCTCCGCCCCCCGCCCCTCACACCCCCGCCCTCCGCCCCCAGCCCCTCACACACCCGCCCTTCGCCCCCGCCCCTCACACACCCGCCCTCTGCCCCCCGCCCCTCACACCTCCGCCCTCCGCCCCCCGCCCCTCACACACCCGCCCTCCGCCCCCCGCCCCTCGCCCCTCACACCTCCGCCCCCCGCCCCTCACACACCCGCCCTCCGCCCCGCGCCCCTCACACCCCCGCCCTCCGCCCCCCGCCCCTCACACCTCCGCCCTCCGCCCCCCGCCCTCACACCTCCGCCCTCCGCCCCCCACCCCTCACACCTCCGCCCTCCGCCCCCCGCCCCTCACACCTCCGCCCTCCGCCCCCCGCCCCTCATACCTCCGCCCCCCCTCGCGCACACACTCCACTGCCTCACTCTCTATCTCTCTCACATACCCGCACATACACACGCACAATAACACACATACACACATACATACACAAACACACACATGCACTCACACACACACACTTCCACACACACCCTCAAGCACACTTCCACACACACCGGCTTACACACACACCCACATACACTCCCACACATACACAAACACATACATGCACACCCACACACACACACACCCACACACACACACCCACACACACATATGCCACACACACCCGCACCATTACACACTCACACCCCCATACAATCACACACAAATCACACACACCCACACTTACACACATGCACCCCTATGCGTACAAACACACACACACACCCATACATATGCACACTCCCCCCACTCATACACACACTCATACACATACTATCACACATTCTCACTCGCACACACACATGCAACACACACACTCACCCACATACACACATACACCCACACACACATTTTTGCATATACACACCCACGATTACATTGGGACCTCTTCCTTCAGCAAGGTTATGAAGATGGACTCAGAAGTATACCATAATCTAAAGAGCAATTATTGGCAAGACTTTTATCAAGAAGAACCCAATCGTTCAAGCAAAGACCCCTTTGACCAGGATGATTGAAGAATGCAGGTAAAAAGTGAAAGTGGAATCGCCAGCAACCATTCACGGTGACTACCTATTTTGTGGATCTAATTCAAATCAAGGGGAATAATTGACCTACCCCTCCAATCTTGGGTAATCAACCGGCGCGTGATCAGTGGACGTGAAGATTCGGCAAGGCCCTCTTGGCCTATTGGGGCCTATAAAATCAAAGGATTTGTGCTCATTTGGTGTTACATGTACACGGTACACACATTTTTGGTACATTTTTTGAGTTTCATTGACGCGGGCATACGTGCAGAAGTCGTCTCTTCCACTTGGTGGTTTCAAGCCTATTGTAGGAGCTACTCTGTAGTGTGGATACAGAGGGTAGGCTTCTCAGTTGAGGGCTATGAGCACTATAGTGTAAGAAAGTGCCTTGGATTTTCTTTCCTTTCCTTGAGTCAGTATTGGTGATTGAGCTCTATTCTCTTGAGCAAATCTTACCATTTGTATTGTTCTGAGTTAGACTGCATGTAATTAGCCCCTTAAGCTGATGAGAAGATTCTGTGCATTGAGCTTATTTATTTCTAGGATGGCATGTTAGCCTTCTAAGCTTGCACTTTTGAGCATCTGACCAACCTTGTAATCATCTAAGTCAAATCAAGAAGTGATTGGTCTTCCTTGGTCATTTGTTGTCCATATTTTCTGAAGCATTTACCATTGTGTACAATTCTTGTTGTCTGCCTGCTCACAGAATGTTAAAGGGTATACTTCCCTAAAGAGAACCCCCCTTGAGTAGGTGACGTACTGGACGTGTTTAATCTACAGTCTCTACCTTTGTTAAAAGTGGATACCCCAGTACCTCCTCTACAGTTTGGCACACACGGTGGGACCTTTGCATTTCTGTGAGAGGTATTTTTGCCCTATTACAATTGCGAATAGGTACATGACCCATACACGAGCAGATAAGGAATCTCTTCGTGTTCGAAGGAGCCTTAACAAGTTAGCAATAACCACGGCTAGTGAGTCTACCTCCCCTCTGTCCTCCCTAAATTTATCGATTGATTTGGGTGCGACACCATTGTCAAAAGAAAGGTATAGGAGAACTCTAGACTTCTCCTCAGATACGTCAGAAGAGACACCAGTCCAAATGGAGGATCTTTCTCATTTGCTCTCCAGATTAAACATCAAGTTCCCTACCTTCAAGGGACATGCATATGAAGATGCTGATGATCATGTGAGGAGATTTATCTCTTTATGCCGTGGAAGAGGTCTACAAAATAGAGAGGATGCAATGCTGGCACTTTTTCCATCCACATTGGAGGGCCTTGCAGATAAATGGTATAGTCAGTATGCAGATGGCCATTTCACTACATGGGAGGCTCTGAAGGCGGCATTCTCACAGACATTTCGACCAAGTGATTCTTCGGAAAGAGCTCTAGATCAGCTAGAGAATTTGAAGCTAAGACCAGGTGAATCCTTTCATGAACTTCACACTAGAACAAAAGCACTTGTTGCACGTCTGCCACATGCTCCAGGTGACTTTTTGGTTAAAAAGTGGATAGAGAAGGCTCTACCAAGGTCATCTCAGCAGAAGCTTCGTGAGTCCCTTAGATTGGATGCCACCCTCAATGATTTTGTTGCAGCGGCATCACGCATTGAAGAAGCAAGGCAACATTTTGAGGGGGATACACAACAAAAGTATGCTGCAGATCTGGATCCTATTGAGCAAGTAAGGAGGGAACTGGAAGCATTGAAGATGCAACAAAATCAACAAGAAGAGAAGGTCTTGCCACCACTGCGTCGCACTGATGATGAAGTAGCTCAACTTCGCAGAGAGTTAGAAGATTTGAAGACCACTCAGGATATAAGGAGACAAATTTGGTGTACAATCTGTAACAACAATGGACATTCCAATGCTAATTGCCCTATTAAGGTAAGCTGTCAATTTTGTGGGAAGGATGGGCATGAAGCCAGAGATTGCTACTACCTCAAGGGCACACAGCAGAGAGGTAACCCTCAAACTTTGGATTCATACTATGCTAGCACTTTGAATACACCTAACAGAGAGCAGAATAGGCCTGCAAAGCCTAGATATAATAGACCCTTGATGTGCTATCGTTGTGGTGAGTACGGCTACATGCAAAATAGGTGTTCCTTCCCAGAAGATGCACCACATTGTCAACATTGTCCAGAGGCCAAGGATCATTATACCAAAGATTGCCCAAGAGGTCGTCCTGCTCCAATTCATATGATTGCAGTCTCTCCACATGAAGAAGGAAAAACCACTCAGACGTATGCTGTTTCATCCTCTACTATGCCCATGATGACTAGAGCTAGGCAAGCAGCTGCAACCCAGAGAAATGAACAACAAGGATTTCAGGATAAAGAGGAAGAGAAGGAGTCTGGATGGAAGGACCAAGTACAAATTGAAGGAGCTTATAATAAGATGACTACTTCTCTAAAGGGCCAACCAATAAGTCAGCAAGAAAACACTCAGGAGGTAAACATTGAACAGATCTTGAAAGGTATTCATCACAAGGTTAGTCTATATGAACTTATAAGGATGGATTCAAAAATAAGAAGTGACTTACTGAAGATTATACACTCTGCTCACTTGGTCCAATCACCTAGTATAGATGGGTTCATGGTTGATTTTCCCCCTGCACCCTTAGCAGACTACCAAAGCTCAAGATTATCTGTTTGTATAAAGGATGAAGCTCTCACAGGTGTGATCATAGATGGAGGCTCTGGTATCAATTTAATGCCAGATTTTACAATGAAGAAGCTGAAATTGAACCCCACAAAGTTGGCACCATTCACGGTTACATTGGCAGATCAACATCGGGTTGCGCCACTTGGCATTATTGAAAAGGTATTGATAGTAGTACAAGGTTGCCACTTTGTGTTGGATTTTGTTGTTATTGCACTTCCACAGGAGACTTCCTATCCTTTGCTCCTGGGGAGACCTTGGCTGAGACAAGCAAAAGCTTTGCAAGATTGGGGAAAAAATAAACTATGGATTTCAACAAATACCAATAGCCAACTACAACTACATTTGGAAGAAGGATTGGACTCACGAAAAACTACTCGATATACTATGGACACTCAGGTAATGCCCTCTCTACCCCAAGAAGAGGATACATTGTTAAATTGGATGATGGGAAGTGCAGAGTGTTGCACAGTGGAGATTAATGAAATTGAGGAAGAAGTTGCAGATAAGGTAATTACAGGAAAGGGCAATGAAGACCACAAGGTGTTGGAGAATGAACAATTGAAGGAAACTACAAGCTTTGAAGATGCAACCAATATAAAAGTATCAGAGAGGGAAGATTATGAACCAAAGAGCAGAGAAGATCTTCCTTTTGCAGATATACCTCAAGGATGGATGGAAGAACATGTTGCAGAATATAAATTAAAATCCACTCCTGCATATAGTGGAGATGATTTCTCAAGCAAGACCAATTCTGAAACATTGGTTCAAGAAGTAAAATTAGGGGATGAAGAGAACCCTCAAATAGTTCACTTGGCATCCTGGTTGTGGCATTATCCTCCTTTGCTACAAAAGGTAACTTCTTTGCTTTTTACTTACAAAAGTGTCTTTGCATGGTCCTACAAAGATTTAACAGGAATACCGGAAGAGCTTGGGTTACATCGGATACCCTTAGTTGAGAGAGCCGCGCCAGTAAGAAGTAGGCCATATCGACTCAATCCGAAGTATGCAGAGGCGGTAAAGGCAGAGATTACAAAACTAGAGGAAGCAGGTATAATTGTGCCAGTAGAACATTCCAGGTGGCTCTCCTCTATGGTTATTGTGCCCAAGAAAAATAGCGGAAAAATAAGAGTATGTGTTGATTTTCATGCTTTGAATAAAGTAACTATTCAAGATGGATTTCCTCAGCCCTTCACAGAGCAAGTACTTGAAGAAGTAGCTGGTCACACTTTGTATAGTTTCTTGGATGGTTTTAGTGGCTACAATCAGATAGTTATCCATCCTGATGATAGGGACAAAACAGCCTTTGTCACTCCCTGGGGCACTTATGTCTATACTCGAATGGCTTTTGGTTTGAAGAATGCACCGGCTTCATTTAATAGAACGATGTATCTGATATTGGGCAAATGGTTAACAACCTTTCTACGCATTTTCATGGATGACTTTTCAGTATTTTCAGGTACAGATAGAAGGGCAAGCAGTTCAAGATTTCCATGACCATTTGGAAAATCTAAAAGAAATTTTTGAGCAATGTCTCAAAACAGGTTTGAAATTGAATCCTGATAAATGTCACTTTTTGGTCACTAAGGGCACTCTTCTTGGTCACATAGTATCTGCTGAAGGTATAACTATTGACCCTGCAAAGGTTACAGCTATTCTTTCCATGCCGATTCCACAAAGCCCAAAGGAAGTGCAAAGTTTCTTGGGCCATGCAGGGTATCACAGA